>JAVQKC010104961.1:0-21587 GCA_036025475.1 Philypnodon macrostomus | reverse complement strand
AGTTCTTATTGGTCACCTGACAGATCATGTGATTACATACATAAAAGTTATTTGAACATTACATAGCAAAAGTCGTCAGGTGAAAAATAGTGGTATGTAATATCAATTATTATTAATATGTGAGTAAATATACAGTAATATAAAGAAATAATATATATATATTTTACCACAGCCAACTATATACATTTGATACAAATATGTGTAATAACATTTTTTGAAGATTGCTATATTAGCATCAACACTACAGCAATGGAGTACTATACAAAGAGATACACACAACCAAAGACTGGACAGTAGTCAGAAGGGGTCAAAATAAGTATCGCATTGGAAAAAAAAAAATATCCAACAATTTTTTGAACAGAGCTTGAATACCCAGGTCTTACAAGCAAACTCAAGTCTGCTCTAAAGGGCAATTTTTTACAAACTTGACTATATTCAGTTATTGTTTAAAGGGCACTGACTTTGACTTATGTAATAATGACTCAGGCCAATATGGAAAAAAGGCTTCTTTGGAGAGGTATTCAAGCTCTGTTCAAAAAATTGTTGGATCGTATTTTTTTCCAATGCAATACTTATTTTGACCCCTTCTGACTCCTGGCCATAGAATTTAGGTGCATATATTACATACGTATTCAAAATGCTATTCAAATGACTATATTAATAACCAATGTACCACACCATTGCATAATTCTGTCCTTCCTCACAATGTCTCCCATAAGCCTTTTTTCATATTGGCCTGAGTCATTAGTACATAAAAGTCAAAGCCAGTGCCCTTTAAACAATGAGTGAATATAGTCAAGTTTGTAAAAAATTGCCCTTTAGAGCAGATTCGAGTTTGCTTGTAGTACCTGGGTATTCTACTCAACACGTCATTGATCCATGCTCATAAGCATGTGAGACATGGACGTTCACCCCAAGAAAAATATTGACCAGACTATAGACTTGAATTCAAACCACTCTGAAATCACTCAAACAAAAATATTACGGGGAGAGTGGTGGCAAAGTACAGCTTCACCTCACAGCAAGGTCCTCTTTTGTTGACATTGGCGGAACGGTGGTGTAGTGGTTAGCACGGTCCCCTCACAGCAAGCCGTTTCTGTTTGTTCTGGCTACTCAGGTTTCCTCCAACCCATAAAAACATTCACTACAGTCTATTTCACTCCAGTGCCATCTCCAGTGGCTCTGCTAATCTGGGGAGATTGTTGAATTGTGCAGCACATTCATTTATCCTTGGCTACTCTCTGTCATTTTTACTGTAACAATGCCAGTGTTCATGCAAATTCAATAAATAGTATTAGGTATTATGAACATTGGACCGGATGTAGTTAAAAAGGTAGTATGAAGAATACAAAAGTCTGATCTCTTCTATATAGTAAAGTTGTGATATATTTTTGGTGGTCACCCCATCTAAAGTAAGACAACTCACGTTGAGCAAATGTGATAAATGTACTGTGCATACATACAGCTAAATCACTTATTGAGCTTGGTGCCCCACAAACTGACTACATGCAGTCCTTCAACACATCAATAAGATATTATGTAAATCGTTGTACTTTATAAAAGAAATCGAGACCAGTTTGATGTCAAGAATGAGGATGAGAACTACAGAAATCAAATTGTATTATTGTGTTATGTGGAGAGGTGGGTTTGCAGAGAGAAAAATACAGGCTCAAATTGAATTACAGTGAGCTGCTCCGTAGACGCAACACATTTTGATTTTACAAAATGTTTGGTCTGTAGTATGTCATAGTAACTATAAACTTAGTCAAATTAAATGTAAATAAAAATATTACAGTGTAATTTTATTAAAACCAATAAAATGAGATATGAATATGACACTCCACTTATGCTGACAAGGCACAAGACACAAGACAAATTGAGTTTATATTATAGTCTGCACATCAATACATTGCTTTTGGAGATAGAGTCAGATGTGTCCAGACTGAGACTTTGGACATGTACAGAGGAGGGATAGTGAATGTATGGGTTAAAGAATGCTGAGGTCTGAGCTATTGAGGCCTAGAGAAAGACCAAAAAGGAGATTGATGGATGTAGTGAACGAGGACATGTAATTGGTGTAAGAGAAGAGGGGGTTAGATGGAGGCAGATCAATAGATTCAAAAGTATGGTCATCGGCATGGCTAGACATTAACACTAGCCAAGTAGTAGATTTGAATTTTGACTAGTTACAATTTTAGTCTCACTAGCCACTTGGGCCACTTCTTTTTGCATACCTATTGCCAGGTTAGTGTGTATAGATGTAGCATGCCAATGGACCTCACACAGTTGTTCTTTCTCGAATCTTCAACCCCCAACCTTCCCACAATTCTAGCACGCACCTGGAGTCACGGATCCAAATAACATTTGACCCTTTGAGTTAAAAATCACTCTGACAGTGTTTTGACCTATGTTTGATCTATACCACCAGGACAAATGACCCCTATACAAACCTCCTAAAAGCTGTGTGAACTGCCCTCCACCACAGATATCCGGCATTGATGTCTGTATTGATTGGACAAAACAAGCATCAAGCACATTCCAGGGAGTCAATTTGGCAATCTTTTTTGGAACTAATTTAACCTAGCCGTCATGTCTAAGAACAATCGTCTCGATGGATTAAGATTCTCACTAGACATACTACAGACACTGAACAATTGGAATCGGGTCAAATATTGTGATTTTGATAACTGCACCATGTAATTGCTTCTCTATTAGGTCAAAAGTAAGCCGTAAATTTGTATGTAATAAATGTTCTTTTGCTATTGGGTTGAAAATGTGCCTATTCCCTCAGGACATGACATAATTAATTAATGAATTTAGGTCAAACAGAGTATAACGTTAAAGTACATCCTTCAGTGTGTTCAAACGTTAAAAGTTATTTTACGGCCCCCCCACAGAGCTTTGCGTTCATGTAACCCCCCAAAAGTTGGTCAGATAAGTACCCTTACATACAAGCTTTTTGCTATAGCGACGCCTCTTTGTCTGCCCAAAATGCAAAGGTTTTAACACTTTTTTGGCTCCCAGCCGGGACTCCCATCTTCAAAACAGCCACCATGCCCCTGTTCAAGTTTCAAGCTTTGTACTAAATCATTCCTGAGTGCAAGACTTTATTTATTTAGCGAGGTGCAGAATTTGAATGTTTTGAGATTACTATGGCCAGAATTTTCCAAACTCGACTGGACCCATCTCTTGGACGACCAGAATTGGCATAACCCTCGCAGAATGGATCGTATTCTCTCGCCTTCTCCGTTGCACACTCCCTACAAAAAAAGTTACCATACATTCTGGCTAGTCAAACCATTGATTGGCTAGAATTGTTTTAAATGACTATTTAAAACATTCTTGGATCTATAGTTATACCTAAAAGCACTGAAACAAGTGTACACAGATCTACTCTTTCCCCAAACTCAAATAAACTAGAAAAGATTGAATGTAGAATCTGTTGCACTTTGCCTGACATGAGAGGGCTGTTGTGCGTAAAAATCAATAACCCAAACTAGATTCAACTCAGAAGATGCACTTAGGTTGAAAGAGAGAACTGTGGATTAAATGCTTATAGAGAAAAAAAAAAACTCTTGAATAGAAACTTATCTGTGTAAAATCATGAAGTCTGAAGAAATGTGGATAAATTGTGCAATTTGATCCTAAGTTTATTTGTATATATTTATGCTACATTTTATAATAATAACAACAATTGACTACATTTATATAGCACCTTTAAAGATCAACAAAGCATATTACAATTAAGACCATTAATCATTCACTCCACATTCACACACCCGTGGTGGTTAGCTACTTCTGTAGCCACAGCTGCCCTGGGTCACATTTCCAATAAACATTCAATACAGCCAAATCTCTAGGCTTAATTCGTAAACCTTTTATTATTGGTTGGTAGCGTCACAACAGGCAATTGTTCAGTCCCAGATTAGAGTACATTGTAGAATTTTTCTTATGTACTACGCACTTCTTCTGCTTTGTTGGAATGTTGATTTTCTTTTTTTGGGTGATTCAGGAGTTTTAGAATTACATAAACTAGTACCCTCTGAAAATCCAAAGATGACAGTCCCTTTGAAAAGTAACTGGGAGCTTATAGCAAGTGCCAATATTTACAGAGGACATGAAAGCAGTGTCAGTCTATGGACAGAACTAAGCATCACTATGACAGAACAGTGAGACAGCAGACTTCAGCTCCTCGAGGATTTATACTGCTGACATATTTGTGACAGTTTCCTCTGAGCTGACACTTAACAGCACGGATCTGCAAAATATGACACAACGGTCTTTAAAGATCAGCACCCAGGCTTCAGGCATTGACTGGATTATATAAGGAACAACGTGTATTGAAGGGAAGGTGTTTGAAGTTCATAATATGGTAAAAACTGTAGCGCACAATATCTTTACCTGGCCTGAGTGTTTCACAGACCCATCTGGGAGGGCATCAGCTGTGAATGTCTTTCAAAGGAAGAAGATACTTGCAGATGATAAATAGAATCAGGCCTTGACATTAACAGTTCTGGTCAAAGGCTGGTACATTTTTATCGTGGATAGTTGCAGTTTTACTCTCACTATAGCCACTACGATTTTTTTTGGCCACCTGTTGCCATGTGCAGCATTTATTGTATAGGCTTGAAATCATATATTGCATAATCAGCGGGGGAAATTGCAAAGAAACAAATACTAAAACAACTAATTGGCTCATTTTTGAAAATGACTTGCCACAGTGGCCACTACATACCAATTTTACCAACAACTCAAATTACGACAGCTAAACAACAAAATACTAGTGTATTGGTAGAAAAAAATACTGGTCAATGGGCCAAAAATTGTTTACAGGTAATGCTCAGAGCGTGAGATGATGGAAAGAAGCCTGAGTACATGAAGAGAACCCACAGGAACACGGGGAGGACATGCACTGTGCAAAAAAACTTTTGACCTGGATCTGCTTCCTTAATAAATAGGTGCTACAAACATAAGCACTTTATTATTGGAAATCACATTAACTCATCACTGACTTTGGTTTGGCGTGTCCCTTTCAAACTCAGAGAGAACATTGTCACAAGTCCGAACCTGTAAGTGCTGCCCATTACACAGTCGGCTCCAGCATTTTGATTGAAAACCGCTTTGGCCAGAGCTTCAGAGTCTCACCTCCGCACACAAGCGCCCACCGTTTCATCAGACCTAGCTGCAGTGCTCTCTGTTGACAAGTAAATTGCTTCCTAGATAGTGTTGGCAGCACAGAATCTTAAAGGATGGGACTAGAATGAGTGCTAGTGAGAGGCAGGGCAATGAATTGAAGTAGCTGGGATTCACAGAAAGTCATTTATAGGAGAAGATAACACAGTACAGGCTTAAAATGAATATTGTTGAACAAACATGATGATCATAGTGACAGTAAGCGGCTTCATGACCTTTTTCACAAAATGGTCCAAATATGCTTTAGCAAAAGTTGAAAGATAGCAGGAGTGTAATGGACCAAACATAAGGACCAGGACAAAGGTGTTAAAATGACAAAAAAATATATAATTTTTTAATAAAGTAAAAAAAAAGGTTAACAAACTGAGGTCAACTAAACAAGACCTGAACAAACTGACCTCCCCAGACAAAGGAGGGCTTAAATACATGTGGACTAACCTAAAATGAATGTATTACACAAAAAAATCGACAAAAATCACTAACTTAGTCAAAGTAACAAACAGAAAATTATGACAGACAATCCCAACAGTGAATTACAAAGAAACTTTAACCCAGGTTTAACAAAAACAACATAAAGAAATTAGCAATAACTAATGTCCACCCCCTCAGTTCAGTTCAACATAAGCCCTCCCAGGTGTTCAAAAAGCCCATGGCTCGGGTCCTTTGCGCGGTATATTATATGTGGTGGTTCAGGTGTCCACCACAAGGCGCATTGGCTTTTGAAAGGAAAACGGTACAACTTTACAGTAAAAACATCTATGGAGTCAATGTCATAGCTAAAAGAGTTACCCGCTGCCCCTCTGCTCCGTCTTGCCTGCATGAGCACAATGGCCCTGGGTCTCTTTCCTTGGAGGGCTTTTACAGAACAGAACAGCGAGCACAAAGAAATATACAAAAATGTAAAACTAGCTTCAAAATAAACAAAAATGACCAAAAAAAGATTTAAGAGAACCACAGAGAAGAACTAGCAAGCCACCCTTGGTTTCTGTACCACGTTTTAAAAACCACCACGCCATGGCATTTTTTAATCTGACTTCATGTAACTCCCAAACAACTGGTCAACAGCACGTTTGAATTTTTAGTTTAAGCTTTCTTGAATGAATACCTCCATGGCCAGTGCACAACAAGCCCAAAATTGGTGGTCAAACAGTTTGTCAATGTTGTGAGTCAGTTTGGTGTGCCATGACCTGGGGATGAGATAGAGGACCGTCGGCTTGAGGCAGCATTAGCTCCGTTATGTTGACTCGTGTTTGGGCTCAAAGGCGTGCTCTAAATTGGTCATGTGCAAGAGGTCGGACAGTGAACTCCACAGGCAATACAATTAACGTAATGTTAGCTTAGCCCCACTATTAGCCCCTGGTTAGTGTCATTTAGCACTTATTTTAACAACCTTTTGTGGCCACATAGACTCTCTTACTGTATCTTCTGCCTAAATAGCAGTTTGAAATTGTGTATCATCACAACAGAAAGATAAGCTAAATGAGTAATGGCAAGTATCACTGACAACGACAAGCTAAAGACCCTTTAAAAGGTTTGTCATTTGGAATGTTCAAAGGTCCAGAATGGAGGCGACTGGAGCAAAAGTGAGTTAACTTTACAAAAAAGTAGGGTTTCTGCTGAGGGATAGAATAATTCTGAGCATACTAAAAAAAATCTATTGTGGTCATCAACATTTCTGTAAGGACTTGTCCAGTAGGACCTAAAAACCTAAAAACCATCCACAACTGTTACTAAATAAACATACAGTGTGAGGTACATTCACTAATGTTTCCTAACCAGGCTCTGACATCACCTACATGTAGCAGAGTGGTTGGCATTTGTCAAAAATATCTTAATTTGCAATATTTTGGCTGATGGGTGCGCAGGAAGCTTTTACAGAACACATCTAACCCAGGTCAGATATGAAGTTCCTGCAAACTGTCTACATTTCATTTGAGCACATAATGAATCAAAATACTTTCACCAGGCTGTCCCAATTCAGGTATGGTTTGCCTACAATGGTTTGCCTACAATGAGCTAACATGGCAATACTAGAAGGATCACATTACGATGTAGTTATATATATATATATATATATATATATATATATATATACACCGATACAAACAAAGCAAGCATGTAGACTGAGACATCCTTGGAAAAAATCCCTTTGTGTTTGAGAAGTGTTTTGTGCGTGCTGTAACCGTCAGACTGACACACACTCACAGCATGATGGAGACATGTATCCAGAGATGAAGGACACATTATTCACATTGATATACATGTTGTGGGACATCCTACCTGGAACCAATGGGACGTCCTGACAATGGAACACCCTCAGCAGTAGCAGCGTGAAGAGGGTTGTGGCCCCAAGCATAGTGCCATTCATTTTAGGCTCAATGTCCAGGCATCACTCCGCGGTAATCTGGAAGAGAGGAAGACAGGGGATAGTTGGTGGATATTTTGGTTAAGTATGGCAGCCCAGCCCAGCCCAGTGACTACAGGCCTTTAGGTGGGGTGTCCTGCAGTCCCCACTATATTTGATTAACTGGCATGTGATTCTACTGAAAGTAAGGCATTTATGAATACAAACAACTTTTAAGTAAAATATAGTCCGTCAGTTCAAGGTTAAAGTATAGCCTGTAAGGTTCTTAAAATAAGAAAATCTTAAAAAATAAAAATAGACAATTCTTAAAATTGCTTAAAATAAAAGTGTAGCCAAGTTGAACCCACGTTAGGGACTCTCGTAAAGCTCGACTGCTATTGGTCAAAGTGGTATCCCACAAAGTCTGAGTTGATCTTGCTATAGAGACCAGAAGAGGGACTAAAGTAAAAAACTAAAAAAAACAGGGTTTAAGCTCTGGTGTAGTCCGGGTACAGTCCTAGTTTTGTTCTGTGTGTTTGTCTTGATTTAGTGATCAGTTAGTCATGGGTCATTACTGGATTAGCCCTGTTTCAGCCCTGGTTTAGTCCTGGTTTAGTCCTGGTTTAGTCCTGGTTTAGTCCTTGTTTAGCCCTGAATTAGCCCTGTTTCAGCCCTGGTTTAGTCCTGGTTTAGCCCTGGTTTAGCCCTGGTTTAGCCCTGGTTTAGCCCTGGTTTAGTCCTGGTTTAGTCCTGATTTAGCCCTAGTTCAGCCCTGGTGAAGCCCTGCTTTATTCCCATTTTAGATATTGTTTAGTAATTTTGTAGTCCTGGTACTTCAGGTAATGTCATTAAATACAATAGCTGTCTTTATTTCCATTGTTGTAATTAGAAATATATTAGAAGATAAACAGTTCCTAATCTAAAAACAGCCTAAAAATGGTCACTTATGGAACTGCTGTTGTGGCGTAGAGACTTTTACACAAAATAATGATTACAATAACACTTCTTATAAACCTTGTCACAAAAACTGCATTGGAACTTGAGAACAAATATCGCCTCAATTATTTTTACACCTCCGCAAAACACCTCATCATCCCACAGCGAAGTTCCTGTTTTGTGTCAGGAGAAAAAAAATCTATTAGTTACAAGAGCCACAAATCATTTTAAAGGACAAAAGTTGCAAATGCTTATTGAGAAACAAGAGATCTACAGCTTACTCGATCTGCAGCCATCTCAGAAGAAAAACAGAAGCCATGGTCAAAGGTAAATGGGCCTATTCCATTAACCTGGCAAAAGCCAAATCAATAAGTGTAGCACTCTGCTATTCAGAGTTCTGCACATCGATCTCGGACTGAAGAGGAGTGACTATGACGTAGCCAAACAAGGAACTGCTAAATTAGTAATTTAAAAAAATGATCATTGTGTGGTTTTAAATGTTTTTGTAAAACTAAAGCAGCATCCTCTTATTGCTAAAAAGGCTTGATGTTGTTGGCAAACCTAAAGCCCGCCTACTGACGGCTATACTAACAAATGATTGGTCCACAGCACCAGTGGTGTTGAGCAGACAGATCAGCAGGAGCAATACAATATAGATATTCATGAGTTTTGAAAACTACAAATCTCACGAGATCCAATCCAGCTTGCTGCACAAGGTTACTATCTATAATATCTCAATACCATGAGGAGCAACTTTTATAACACTGGAGGATGCACACCTTGTTTGATTCCTACTTCAAAACCAAATCCTTAGCTTAGTTTGGACTGGACTTGCTAAACCAGATGCTAAGAGCCACAAGAGGGGCTAAAAAGCTGCACGTGGGGAACCATTGGTTGCCCATGTCTGGTCTCATCTGTTGTAGCTGCTGTTATAGGCTATGCTTTATACAACCAGTAGTCCATTATTCATTCACGCCACAGTCATTTGTGGTGGTAAAATGCAAAATCCACAGCTGCCCCTGGAACCACCAACCCTCTATGATCATGACCTGCTCCACCACCTTTGTCACTACCTGATGCTGATGGCAGGCCTGTGTGGTCTAGACTGGATAAGGCAGGTGGTTATAATGTTATGCCAGTTGTGATTAATGTTTGAGAAGGTAGGTCAAGTATATTTGATAATGGAAAAATACCAGACCTACTTTACTGGCATGGCCTAGCTGCAGTACAGGCCTATATGTAGAGGTAAACTGGTGATTAGTCTTGGTTTAGTGCTGGTTCAATTCTGGTTTAACCCTAATTCAGACCTTATTCAGTCCTGGTTCAGTCCTGGTTTACATCCAATTTTGACCTGGGTATGTCTTTTTGTAGTCCTAAATTTAGTCTTGAGTCTGTTCTGATTAAGTCATGGTTAGTGTTCTTTCTTCCAATACCCCTAATAGAGCAGGGGTGCCCACATTTTTTTACTCAGGGGTCAAAATTAAAATGTATTACTGGTCCGCGGGCCAAAAGCAAAAATATTTGGTCTTTATTGAGATGAAATGTGAATGCTTCTATAATTGAAATGATATGTTTTTGCGTAATAATATGTAATCTGGAGTTCCTCCCCTCAAAAATGTTTTGTATAATAGTCAAAATTCACAAGATTTAAATTGTTTGGAAATTAACTGGATAAGGGTCAAAAGCAATTTTTTTCAGTTTTCAGTTTTTACATTTTACCAATCCAGTCAAATCTGATCATTTAAATTTGGACATTCAGCCTATGTCATTCAATACTTGGGCTTAGTATCCATACATTCTGGGACATACTGGCAGGCCAAAACAAAGGGCCAAATCACTTTGGGCACCCCTGCAATAGATGATTAGTCACAGGGCTGACATAAACATACATTGCCTCGCAAGTATTCCCTGTTTATATAGATTCAAATCAACACTTTTGCGTTTCCTTTGTGAGGGTATGTAAATACAGTTTCACACTATCAGCATTAAAATTTGCGTATATATGCGTCTTTTGCTGAACAAGTGTCTTTCTTTGTCACCACACCTCAGCGCAGGTACTAGATCCATGTCACATAGATTGGATGCAGACCAGACAATGAGGTTTAGTGGTGTGTGCGATACAATATTAGGGTTCTTTCTTCACTCGCGAATTTCAGTCAGCAGTGAGGAAATTCACCCAGCCAGTGCACCTGTCTTTGATTAAACTCAGCTCCTTCACCATTTCTTTGCCACGCCACGCGGATTCCTCTCCCGCAACATAGCCCTGAATTGGATATGCCTGAACGGAAATATGACGGACTGGCTTTGTAGTAAATTTCAAGGTTTCGAAGTTCTTTTCAAATGGAGTGGAGCGTTTTACAGCCCATTGTGGTAGTAAGATGCTGAATGGAGGCTACGATAGAAGCAGAAATGCTCATTTAGCGATGGCAGTGCTCACAATGAAATGCAGTGAGGGGTTTGCAACATTTTTTTTCAATTTTAAAAACTATTACCTACAGTATGCCGCTTAAGGTGATACCCAAGGGCAAAAAAGAAACTGCAAGAATCTACTACATTCATATTTTTGAGCCGATTGTGGGTAGCAATGGACTTTAGGTGAAGTTACACACTGAACAATGGCCGGTTAGTTGCAGGGGTGACACAGAGAAATACTCAACCATTCATGCACTTCTCTTGATAGATACTGACCATTGCACCCTACAGTTTAGAAGACGCTCTGACTTAGTTCATCACAATTTGGCCCTTGTTAGTTAAATCCTTACGCTGCTCAATGGTAGGGCCGCAACTAACGATTATTTTGCTTAATGAATCAACCGACTAATATCAGATAGCGAAAGGAATATAATATGAGATTTATCTTTACCAGATTTGACCCAGGTGAAGCTGAAATGGTGCCCCCTAAGGACTTCTGGATGAGGCATGTTTTCAGACAAATAAAGTTTTTCATCTTAAATGTAAAATGTATATTTTTTTTTAACAATTTTGGCTTAATTATTTCTCTGCATCATTTGTAAAAACCTTTTCTCTCAGCAAATGGCACTGTCTGTATACTCCAGTTAACGATTATTCAATCACTAAATTAGTTAATTTTTCAATAATCGATTAATCACAATTTATCCGATTAATTGTTTCAGCCCTAGTTCGAAACCTACTCAAAACTGCATACAGTCGTCTTTGGGGAAGACACTTATTCCCACATTGCCTGTGAATGAATGTGGTTGTGAGATTGGTGATTGGGGGCTGACAAAAGATATACAGTACACTGACGACGATTCAAACTTGCATTAATTCACACGAAGCAATATTTTTTGACGTGGGAGACTGCCATACCTTGAGGATATGCAAATGTCACCACACCTCAGCAAAGTGTGACTGTGTCAAATTGATCAGACGTGTGCTCAGTGGCGGGTACAATGCATTATCAAAGTTCTGTCATCTACAGTCAGCATGGAAATACATTGAGATTGCATTTAAAAGTCAGACAGTGTGCTTTTTTTTGCTCACCATTTTACATTTTGCAAAATCAAACCAATTAATATTAATTATCAATTACAAGGAGTTTCCATTTGGACATCCAAAAAAAACTCCGGGGATATAAACCATGCCTTGACACCCTAGCAGCCAAAGATACATCTTCTCCAATCAGATATATTGATGGTGGCAACAATGCTTCGCAGGCATAATCCATAAATTCCATAATATCATTGTTTTGCCCATATAATTACTCAAACACGCCTGAATAAACAAAATGCAACTTTGTTTGAGGTAGAAACAACATTAGAACATTTTGCACAATGTAGGACTTTTAAAATTGACTATTGAAGTGTAGACTTGTCCTTTATTGTAATAAATAGTGAATAAAACACACAAAAGCAGAAAGAAATCATCCCACCTATTTGTGCTGGTCATTTTATTCAAATATTTGTATGGTTTTTATTCCACATAGCAAATCCAAAATGAAAACAATAATCCAAGTGGAACAGCTATTTTTACTGTTTATTAGTGGCCACTACAATGCCTCTCCGACCTGCTCTTCACGTTAATAGGTTTGCAGAAGGAGCATGCACAAGCCGCGGCAATTTGCACTTAACCTTTTTCCAATCTCATTTCCAGGTGCTCTGTGGACACTTGTGCACTGTTTTATATGCAAGCACTGGAACTAGAACTACAGGTACAAGCTTGATCTTACACAGTTGTTAGGTAACCATTTTGAGTTCAGCTCCAGTTCCTTCCTAAATGTATTCATAGTAACTTAATTTGAAATGTATTCTTAAAGAAAAACTTCCCAACTTGTATGCCTTAATTTAACAGTTTCGGAGTGATGGCTAAATGAGTTGGGGTGAATGAAGCTTCCTTTACCTCCTCCTGTGTCCTTTGACAATAAAAAAAACAGACTTGCAAATATTACTGACTCACTGTCTCTGGAAGTCTTGAGTCACAGATCTTACCAGAAACACAAATGTCTTTGAAACAGGCTTTTATAGAACGGTGAGAGCTCAAAGAAATAGAAAGATGCTGAAATAATAAATGTAATTCTTTTTTTAACGTAGTTTTAACATATAACCCACAACAGTGTTGAAGATAAATTGACCAAATAGATAAAATGACTCACTGGTGGGCATTTAGCTTGGTAAAAATAAAATGTAGCATGTTCACAGCACAGTATGTGTAGGCCTACCTAAAAATCCGTCAACTGACCACCAACCATATTTCCATGACAACCTGACTGAAATAAACATTGGCTGGCAATGTACAGAAAATACACAACAAATCTAAAAAGCAGAATACACTGTCCGGGTAAATAGCTCAAACATGTAGCCTGGTCAGTCGTTACCAACTCCTATGTCTGGTCTCTCGGTGATTGCATTTAATTACAAGGGCGGACTTTACCGATGTATAGTAAACCAGCCTATTCGCCTGGCCAATACAATTATAAAGATATAATTGACAAGCAGCATTAGGTTTCCTCAGCTGTATTAAGTTGGACATTCCTAAGCCTAATCCATTAATGCTTGTCTGGACTCAACTCATCATCCTGTTCCATTTTATTAAAGAATGAACAGATTAGGCATAAAATATTCATTCTAGCATCTACCTTTACCTTCACACACCACCCCCCAATCAATGCTTATTTCTCCCGGCTTTATTACCAATGCCATCAGACAGAATAAGCCTGTTTTACAAGTGGTGTCTGGGTGTCTTCTCCCAGTGTTCGCCCTCTGTTCAGCCCGGCACAGAATGAAAGGCCCTTATTGTCTCTTTTTATCCGAGTCAATGACCACAGAATGGATGTGAGCCAGTTACCGAAGCACGGTGCTGGCTCAGTGACCATCGCTCACACAGACGGGGAAGATCAGCAGAACAGAGATGCCCACACATGGGTTTTCTGATACAAGCTAAAGCGAGGTACTTTCAGTCAGGTCCGGTGCTTTTTGATGCTGGCACTTGAGACTAGCACTTTGAGTCAGCAGGAGGACTGGGAAGCGTCAGACAGTTAGCACAGTTAAGCAAAATTATGGGAGTTGGAAATGACCTGAGAGAACTAAGAAACATGGGGATAAAATGGGGTTCTGCACAATTGGGTTAGTGCTGGTTTAGACTAAAGTTAAAGGAGTATCATGTGAAATTGACTTTTGTGAGATTTTAAACACATTATAATGTTGTTTATGTATCTCAAACACACAACACACAAAGTTGCTAATTATGTTATAATGAGCTATAATCTTCTCCAAGAGCTGAAAACAGATTCACCATGGGATGAGGTGGGTGATATGGCAATAAAAAATGTATATTCATATGAAGTTATTAGAATCGGCTTAATCTGGGAAGATCGTTGAATCGTGATACAGTTTATGCTCTGCTCTTCTCTGTCATTTTTGCTGTAACAATGCCAGTGTCCAGATTAATACAAAATTAATGAATAGTATTCAGTATTATGATGAACACTGGATGTATTGGTATGTATGTACACTGAATCTGTATTAAAGGTTTTCTGAAGACACTGATATTAGTTCACGGTGTAAGATAAAAATCGAACTCGTGAAATTAATCTTAATAAAATCAACATAACATTCACCCATAAGTGATGTAATAAATAGGGTGCTCCTGCCATTGTTGCAACTGCCATTTGACAACATATCTGATTGGATAAGATGTGTGTTCAGCTGTGAGGTTGTCAAGGCTTTGTTTATATCCCAAAGAACAAAAGTAAATCAAGTAATTGTACTGAATGACCCCAGAACTCTGATCTACAGTAGGCAATATGTAGAGTGTAGTTTATTTTTCCATGTCTATATATGCCCAGCAGACACGAAAAACACCTTCACTTTTTTCCTTGGATACTTCTAAACGCAGTGCTATGTGAAATATTGAACTTGGAGAGGGCTGGGCTGGATTTGCAGGTGCTTTAAGATCCCGCAGAGAATCTAAGTGAACTCCACTTCACCGCAGAGTGGGACCTCTGCCATTCTATACTTAATCTATGCCTCTTTAATCTTCCTCTTGTGTGACCCAAAAGGAGAACTGTGAATAATTCTGTTGGTGATAACCCAGAACAAATTCACAACACACTGATATCAACCTCTGGAGCAAAGACAAGAACTATACACCATAGACTAGTGTTTTGCAAACTTTTCAGGCCAAAAATAGTCTCATCTCCAAGGTTACATCAGGACTTACCCCGATCTTAAAGGTCCTATAGTCTGAATCACATTTTTTGAGCTTTTAACCATGTTCTAATGCTTTTACGGATACCCAAAGTTGTGTTTTGTTTAATTCGGGCATGATTTTGTTGAGCTTTAGTCCTCTTCAAGAGATGGAAATTATTCAACTACGATGTAACAAAGAGGGGCAAACCATTCCTCTCAAGGACATGCTCGTGTCTGCTCCTGCACTGTCAACAAACGCATCATTTAACAACATATAGATTAGAGAAGATGTCAGAAAATTGTTGGAGATTTCTTTTGGGAAACTTCCGAAAACCGGCAAAAATATTTTTGTCCTGTCAGAGACAGGTGTCTAATCAGAGTGTTGATGAATCACCTCAGTTGTGAAGAGTGAAGCGAAAGTTAGCGTTTGTGTGTTTGTCTGTGAGCAATTTCTCACCAAAACTACTCAACAGATTTGGATGTAATAGGGATCACGTCTGGATAAAATATATATATTTTTAAATGTCATCTGTTAGCAACTTTACTCAAAGAATACTGCACCGATTTGAATGACATTTTCAGGGAAGGTCAGAAATTTCAAGTCCAGTTTTGTGAGTGATCCATGGAAATGGTGATCCGTGAAGGTCTGCGTGAAGGGGCTAAACCAGGTACTGTATAAACTAGAACAAGAGCAGGCTAAGAACATGCAATTACATTTAGGAGTACTACAGGTAACCCTGCACTAAGCAAATCAGTGCAAAATCTGGTGGTCTGCATAGCTACAGCATATCTGCCAGTCTGCCCCAGGCGTGGCAACACTGAAATCAGACAGGTTGCTGGGTTTTTTTGCACATTACGTCTAAAGCTGGGAATCACAGGGTACCTCATGATTCGATACCATACACAACACCATCCATCCATCTTCTTCCACTTATCCGAGGACGGGTCGCGGCAGCAGTCTAAGCAGGGACGCCCAGACTTCCCACCCCAGACACTGGCTCCAGCTCTTCCGGAGGAATCCCGAGGCGTTCCCAGGCCAGACATAATCCCTCCAGCGTGACCTGGGTCTTCCCCAGGGCCCCCTTCCGGTGGGACCTGCCTGAAACACCTCCCGAGGGAGGGGGAATCCGAAATGCCCGAGCCACCTCAACTAACTCCTCTCGATGTGTAGGAGCAGCGGCTCTACTCCGAGCTCCTCCCGAGTGACTGAGCTTCTCACCCTATCTCTAAGGGAGTGCCCAGCCACCAGTCGGCGAAAACTCATTTTGGCCGCTTGCATCCGAGATCTTGTCCTTTCGGTCATGACCCAAAGCTCATGACCATAGGTGAGAGTCGGAACGTAGATTGACTGGTAAATTCACCACGACAGACCGGTACAACGACCGCATCACTGCACGACCGAAGAGGACTTTTGGTGATTGGTCAGCGAGCGGTTGGTTCATTTTCACCAATGTGGCCCTCAGTAAAGAAACATCCATGCTCTACACCCACCTCTGCACTGGTCGGCCGAATTATCGTTGCGAGAGCCGCCGGGGGCTTTGTATCGCATGGATGTAAATGCAATTATTCATTTTTGTATTGAATTAAACTGCACCTCAGTAAAATAGACATCGCTGTGAGTATCCAATATAATAAAGTCAGCACACCCACACTATGATGAAGGCACTTGTGGTTAATTCATTCACATTGAGTGGAAAGGGTCTGCATTGTGGACTGTAGCTATAGCAACAGTGTGCAGTCAATGGTAAATGCTAATTGAGCTCAAAGTGTTTTATTGTTATTTGTTTACACACACTTGCTCCTGCATGAAGGGGGTTCTGTAGTGTGGATAAAGGCTGCACAATCTCTGGCAAAATCAGCGAATCTGTATCCCAGCAAAAATCAAAATGTCATGATAACTAACTAACCACTCAAGTGTTTAGTTGATGCAGGCCGTGGGTTCTTTGGGTGGAGTCTGCTTGTCCTCCCCGTGTCATTATGGGTTCTCTGCTAGGGGTGCCCCGGCTTCCTTCCACCGTCCGAAGACACGCATGTGTTAGGAGAATTGGTCAATCTAAACTGCCCTTAGTGAATGTGAAAATGAATGGTTGTCGGTTTATGTCTCTGTGTCAGCCCTGCGACGAACTGTCCAGGATTTAGCTCATAGCTGCTGGGATAGGCTCCAGTCGTGATATATAACAAGTAAAAGCACACTGAGAAGACTCATCATTGAGTGGCCCAGGCTGAGTTAATACACATCTTTGATGGTCTCTGCTGTGTGGATGAGCTGAAGTATCTTCTGCACATGGCTCTGACCGCCCAGGCTGATGGTCTCTGCTGTGTGGATGAGCTGAAGTATCTTCTACACATGGCTCTGACCGCCCTGGCCGTGTGTTAATCCCTGACCGGACCAGGGCTGTGTTTGCCTGTGTGTGCTGCGGTGTCTCCTAAAGGGGGCTGGATTTCATTTAAGTCTTGATTTATTGCTGGAAGAAGCAGTAACATTACATTTGGGCTGACCCCTCATTTTGTCTGCTGGTAAATGAGGGGGTAAAGTTGTGAAGCATAAATAAATCGACCGGCTCTACCCCGGGCTCGTTGGAAATGCATTAAAAAATACTGACTAAGCATTTTCCTAAATTTGACGTCAAAATAGCAGACTTCCTGGTTGTAGAACTCGTCGTATAAGCTCTCGTCCGTGGGGCTTGATTGGCACAAACCGATTATGCACCACATATCTATGTGCACTGACTGGAAGGTTTTATTGCTCTGGTACTTAAAACAAAATACAGTCTAAACATACAATAAATACAGGATAAGATATAATATTGGCCTACAGGATGGGTATGAGCTGAGATCAGTCATAAACATTCTATGATATTCTTTTAACAGACCAGTATTTTTCATACCTTTATACAGGTTTTGGTGCTGTTCTTTCACCTAGAGTAGTATGGGAACAGCGCCATCTGCAGTCTCCAGCACAGCATCCCAGGCGTGAGAACGTATATAAGCCCCCTCGTCTCTGTTCTCTGTGGGCTCGTTTGCGTATCTCGATCGCCTCCTTGATCCAATAAGACTGCAGGAAGTGGTCGAAGGTACGAAAATACACCACTGGCCTGTTAAAAAGACAATTATTCTAGTAGTTCATATGTGAAGATCAAAATGCAGAGTGATATAATACAGGGATAAATAAACTGAAGAGGAGATGCAATAGTTACATTTCTAAGATAATGAAGATGTAAATAACTCGTTTGAGAACCACTGAACTCTGTTTTATGTGCTCCATGTGTGTGACTGTAGTAGAAGCACATGACCTGACACAGAATCTTATAAAGTTACTGTGAGTGAGGCTGTCTCTCATTTTAGATCCAGTGTTCTGTGACTATGGACACTTCTGATTGACTTATTGGCTAAATTATTATTATTCTGGGTTCACGCGCAATTATTTTGACCTAATATTTATAAGGTGATCAAAATTGTTGAGAATGATTTGACATTTTGGGTTGCAGTGGTTCAACTCTCGCTCCAAACTGTGCGTACTTCCGCTGTGTCCTTGGGCAAGACACTTAACCCACGTTGCCTGTGAATGAACGTGGTCTCTCCGTTAGTGCGCCGTGTCTCCACCAGACCGAGGGCAGCTGTGGCTTTATTTAACCAGGAAGTCTCATTAAGATTCAGAATCTCTTTAGACATAGCTTACCACCACCACCACCACCACCACCACCACTGTGTGACGAGGGTGTGAATGAATATTGCAATCAATTATAAAACCACTTAAAAAAACCAATGCATTATGATTATGTTCTCAGTATATTCCATGAAGCACCGAATGTGAGTATTCTTTGTATCACACCAGCCTTCTAAAGCTCACAGTTGTATTCTGAGCCAAACAATAGTCCTTGTGTACATATATCACATGAGACTCTGCCTGGCCAGTGTCCTGTGGCTGTGGCATACCTCTGCTCCGGTGTTAGTTGTATGTTGTTGTTGTTTTGTCTCATCTCTGTCTATGGCCCCGCCCTACAGCCCTACAGCCCTACAGCCACAATAACACAGCCTTCGACTTGCCCCACATTATAACTATACCTTTGGAATATAAGGAGCTTTTCGAGAGCTCTCATGAAACTCCCCGTGGCTCTGGCTCTTAGATTACTCAAAAGAAGTTAGACATTGTTGGGTCTGTTATATGTTTACTTCCCTTTTTCTATTCTCTATATCGCCCAAAGCCGGTTACGTCGGAGACAGACCGGCACCGGGTGTAGTGGCTAGTCCAGTGGTTCTCAAACTGTGGTAGGGGACCATTGGTGGCACGTAGCTTCTCGTTAGTCTTTTATCTATGGTAGTGGGCTTGACCTGATTAAGGCTAGATTTAGACCTGATCAAGGCTAGATTTAGACCTGGTGGCAAAGGTCTCGGGCTCGAGTCCAGGGCTGGGAAGCAGGGCATTTCTGTGAAGTCTGTGTTTTCTGGTTTTCTCAGTCAACCTAAAGAAGGGTCTCCGGGGGCCCCTTACAGGTTGCCCCAGTGGCATTGAGGGGTGGGCAAAATGCAAAGGACAATAAAGTACACCTTAACCTCAACCTGGTGCCAGCACTTCAGTCTTGGTTTGTTATATTTCTGGTTTAGACCTGGTTTAGTCCTGGTTTAGACCTGGTTTAGTCCTGGTCTAGACCTAATCTAGACCTGGTTTAGTCCTGGTTTAGACCTGGTTTAGATCTGGTTTAGACCTGGTTTAGACCTGGTTTAGTCCTGGTTTAGACCTGGTTGAGTCCGAATTTAGACCTATTCAAGTTTAGTCCTATGGTAGTTCTGTGTTAGACCTATGCTTGACTTTAGTCCTGGTTTTGACCTGGTAAGGACTTGGTTTGGTTCTGGTTTAGACCTAATTTAGACCTGGTTAAGTCCCGATTTTACTTAATTTAATCCTAAAATAGATCTGGTGTACACCTATTCCTGGGTTAGTCCTTGACTCTTTAATCCTGAATTTGACCGGTTTACTTTGAACCTGGTTTAGATCTGATTCAGATCTGGTTTGGACTTGGTTTGTCCTGGTTTAGCCCTGGTTTAGCCCTTGTTTAGCCCTTGCTTTGTCCTGTTTTAGCTCTGGTTTAGTCCTGGT
This sequence comes from Philypnodon macrostomus, assembly GCA_036025475.1. Taxonomy (NCBI): domain Eukaryota; kingdom Metazoa; phylum Chordata; class Actinopteri; order Gobiiformes; family Eleotridae; genus Philypnodon; species Philypnodon macrostomus. The sequence goes on along the minus strand of JAVQKC010104961.1, from coordinate 1,369 downwards.
TTAGCCCTTGCTTTGTCCTGGTTTAGCGCTGGTTTAGCCCTGGTTTAGCCCTTGTTTAGCCCTTGCTTTGTCCTAGTTTAGCCCTGGTTTAGCCCTGGTTTAGCCCTTGCTTTGTCCTGGTTTAGCCCTGGTTTAGCCCTTGTTTTGTCCTGGTTCAGACCTGGTTTAGACCTGATTAACACTTGTTTTGTCCTAGTTTAGCCCTGGTTTAGCCCTGGTTTTGTCCTAGTTCAGACCTGGTTTAGCCCTTTTTAACACTTGTTTTGTCCTAGTTTAGACCTGGTTCAGCCTTGGTTAACACTTGTTTTGTCCTAGTTTAGACCTGGTTTAGCTCTGGTTAACACTTGTTTTGTCCTAGTTTAGACCTGGTTTAGCCCTGGTTTTGTCCTAGTTCAGACCTGGTTTAGACCTGGTTTAGCCCTGGTCAACACTTGTTTTGTCCTAGTTCAGACCTGGTTTAGCTCTGGTTAACACTTGTTTTGTCCTAGTTTAGACCTGCTTTAGCCCTGGTTTTGTCCTAGTTCAGACCTGGTTCAGCTCTGGTTAACACTTGTTTTGTCCTAGTTTAGACCTGGTTTAGCCCTGGTTAACACTTGTTTTGTCCTAGTTTAGACCTGGTTTAACCCTGGTTAACACTTGTTTTGTCCTAGTTTAGACCTGGTTTAGCCCTGGTTAACACTTGTTTTGTCCTAGTTTAGACCTGGTTTAGCCCTTGTTTTGTCCTAGTTCAGACCTGGTTTAGCCCTGGTTAACACTTGTTTTGTCCTAGTTTAGCCCTGGTTTAGCCCTGGTTAACACTTGTTTTGTCCAAGTTTAGACCCGGTTTAGCCCTGGTTAACACTTGTTTTGTCCTAGTTTAGCCCTGGTTAACACTTGTTTTGTCCTCGTTTAGACCTGGTTTAGCCCTTGTCAGCAACACTACTATTGCACATTGTACCAGGGGGAATCACACTGTAGAACATGCATTTCTCTTTCAGCCTCGAAGACCAGGGGGAATGAGATCATGTATTATGCAGTAAGGGGGACTCACCATGTTGACTTCTGACACCATGTCGATGCTGGCCACGTCTATGCTCATGCCAACTGCAACTGGCGCTCCTTAGAAAAAAAACACAAAATACAATATTATGGCCTGGCTATGCCACAACGACACTGACCAAAATACAGCATGGACTTAATTGGGGGTGTGCTGTGGCATCCATACCTCCAAAATCTGGCCTTAGCCGGATATCATACCCCTTCAATAGTTTGTCCACCGTCTCTTTCACGAATGACATATTGCCTGGCTCATTGACGCTAGAAAAGAGAGCAAAGAAATAGAATGAACATCGCCGCCCGCCTACTCCACCAATAACCTTGACTTGACCAA
>JAVQKC010104953.1:0-15171 GCA_036025475.1 Philypnodon macrostomus | reverse complement strand
AAACTAGACTAAAACTAAAAAGAATGAAATGACTAAATTTTGACTAAAACTAAATTACATTTTCGTCAAAAGACTAAGACTAAAACTAAATTAAAATCTGCTGTCAAAATTAACACTGTCCTAGACGTGATTCAATTCTGGTCCAGACCTTGTTTAGTCCTGGTTTGGAGCTAGTTTAAACCCCAGTGGGCCGCTCCAGCCCCTGGGCCCAAGTTCAGTTGCATTGACTCACCCATATTGCCTGATGTTATGCCCCTGGCCTAAACATAACTAAATAAGGTCTATACCAAAACTAAACTAGATATAATTTAGCACTAAATTAAGTATAAATAAAGAAAATGACATACTTTTTTATCATTATTCAATCGTCTGCAGACTTCACTCAGAGATCCCAGGTTCATGTCTTATCTCACTCCCCTCACTGTGTATCCAACTGTGCACTTCACAGATATACAAAGGTCTGTGGGGGTTACAATGATACATATCTTTTTAAATAACAAATTGTGCACAGTTACAGCTTTGGAATCTAGTATTTCTATTTCAACAGTATTAAACAGTATTAAACAGTATTAAACAACAGGTAATGAATGATGACTAGACTAGGGTTAGACAGTTAGACAGTTAGGAGGAAGCAGATGTGAATGAACCATTAATGTGACCCCCACCCCCCTCTCCAGCCCTCGGTGGCAGGTGAGCTGAGCCGCCTGGACAGAGTGTGCTGTGGAGGTGTGATACCTGCTCTTTGACAGACGCCAGCAGATTAGTGGTGGTGGTGACGGTGTTGGTGCTGATGGAGGGGTCGCTCGGTCCCTCCCTTCCCGCCATGGACGCCTCCCCCTCCGCGTCACCCTCCTCCATGTCCTCCCTGTGTCCGCTGTACGGTCCGGAGCCGGCCGGCCTCTCTGACCCTGCACAAGGAGCACACACTGGTCTGGACTCAGGAGGTTGACCTGTGCATCTTCACAGAGGAGCCATGTTGTTCACTGTCGTCCTGTTGGGACCACTCTCACATAAACGGTGTTAAATGTCCCTCTAACGTCCCCCTAATGTCCCCACAGAGAGGAGGGTCAGGGCTGAAGCGCTGACCTATAGCCGCTCTGTTTCTATGCTAGACTGATGTGCAGCTCCAGAGCTCACAATGAGAGGCCAGTGTTTGCCATTTTTAATCCGCTCACAGAGAAGCGATGGCCGTGTGTGCAGAAGGATGCACACCTGCGAATGCAGCTAATGTTGCATGTGCAGGTGCAGCGCACGAGCCTCCATCAGTGTCACGTTCAGTCGTTTTGGCGCGGCTCCTCGTGCCCAGCTAAACGGCACAGTCTCGTGCAGGTCCACCGAGGAGCGGACACTCACCGCCAGATGTTCAGAAGCAGGCCACAGCTGGATCCCCCTGGTGCACGAGCCCGCCACAGCTACATTGTCCACGCGCCACTGAACACAACAAACGTCCTCGCGCTCCTCGCGCAATATTCCTCTTTATTATCTGTCTTTCTGCACGCGCATGCACGTCTGCTCCGGTGGCGCTCGCGGCACCCGCCCAGCCACTCAGCGATCAGCGCCGTGACGTCACGTCACCATGCGGCTATGGATCCTTTTCCGATCGATGATCAATGAGCTCCTAAAGCAGACGGAGCGGGGCTGCGGCCGCTGCACGGGCTCTGGGAGGAGGCTGCTCACCTGCCGCTGCTCATACACCCTCCGTGTGTCACTCAGAACACTCACGTGACCACAGGGTCACCTGTGTAATAGCTTGTGTTTTCCATATTGAACTATTGAGCTATAAGTAGGCTATATATGCTATATATATGAGCAGAGTAAATTAGGTCAAATAATAAAGAGCAAACATACTTACATTTATACAGAACTCATAATGTACGCATGTTTTCACATGTAACCAGGCTACGGGTAAAATAATGCTGCTTGATCCTAATATTGAAAAGAGTCAATGCTTTCACCTAAAATAAAATGAATTGCAAACTGCTTTCACGAAATGTGTGTTTTTAGTCTTGACAGTTTTTGGGCACCATTATAGATTGACATCTTGAATACTCAACAATCATATGAGTCAGTAGAAGCATGAGGCCAGTGCATGCACATGCCAGTTTATTGAAGTATACTGGACCAGTGGAGGGTCTCACATGAGCTGCCTTTGTCCCCTCGTCCCCTCCATGCCCCCTGAAGTCAGCAGAACACAAAACATGAGAGCGCACAGGCCCACAGTAAACATGACCCAACCGGATACATTCTGATACTGCAAACACAAAATACTGGAGTAATACCACCAAACACGCAGTACATGTACACACTGTCCATCTCCATCCAATTCATAACACTGTCCTAGTTCAATCAAATCACAAATTACATCAATGGTTCTCAATAACTTTAGGTCATAACTCCTCAGATTATATTTAGTATCATTTTTATTGGGCTAAATCATACTAAACCAGGGCCAATTTAGGTGTACATTTAGGGACTCAATCAATTCCAGATAGGATTAAACCGTACCTAAAGAAGAACTAAGGGGCACCACAGTTTGAGAACCAATGAGTTACATAATTGGGAGTGTCCGGTAGTGGGGTCAGGGTCAATAAGTTGTACAACAAATGGCACTAATGCTGCGTTCATTGTGGTCCATGGCTGCTCGGAATTTGGACTATCACAAATATAGCGAATATCTAAAAAAAAAATTAAAAATAATGCTAAAAATGGACTGGGTATGATTGGCATTTAAAAAAAATAATACTTTTAGTGAACAAAGTCCTTTAATTCCAACTTCAGCAGGTATATATTTCAACTTACAAAATACTTTCCCCGAGTTTTCAAGGACCACATGAACACAACACTTTGAACAATCCGGTCAAAAAGGAAAATAATTCACTTTTGGCACTGACTTTATCTTAGCTCCGGTAATACACAACGTAGTTCTAAAGGCTTTTGTGGCATTGAAAACATCAAAATGGCAAAGCAGGATCTCTACATATTTTGTAATTCAATAACGTAAAACAATGTTCTAAAATGACTTAAAATATCAGAATTCTATGATCTTAAAATTATGAGTGAGCAAGTATTTTGAAAAAAGGTAAAAATAAAAAAAAAATCGAACAAAAACAACTCACTTTTCAGATTTCTGTCTCACTAATACTCTATGGTTAGTATGTTGGCCTGTTACAGAGTGTGACTGAGAGCTATGGCAGGACAGTGTTAATAAAATTCTCTTGGCCCCTTGAACCAGACACCATTAGACCTGGGCCCTGTACTATAAAGCCTCATCCTGGGTATGTCCTCCTCACCCAGGTAAACAAAACCAAACATTAGCAGCTCTGGATAAGTTATACTAGGAAGCGGGATATCATCTCGGTCAGTTAAGCCTGGCCTGAGACAGTCGAATAGTGAATACTAAACTCATTAAAAAACACTGCAAACAGCCCAACATTAGTTTAAAGTCTAAGGCTCTCTCTCGAAGCCCAGTCCAGCCCAGGAACCATCAATGTATCCTTATTTTTAATTAAGCTTACATATCCTGGTCCAGAGCAGTTTTGCCATTTAGTGCATGTATTCAAAGTGATCTAACCCTTTTACCGACAACCCCGAAGTTACCTGGCTGAACCTCTAATCCCGCGTCATAGTACAGGGCACTGGTCTAATCCATAAACCACCAACTCCTGTTCAGAGCCCTTTTAAAAATATGAAGAGAATTTTCCACATCACTTCTATCACGAGTCATTAGCACTAACACTGTTCACATACTCGATCTTCATACAGGCAGGGTGGATGGAGGTTCAGCCCTGGACTAATCTTTCAAATCGAGTAAAAACAACACATTAATATCAGGAGCACCAGAACATTGAGAAATAATGACTTTGTACAAGAGTATGCAAATAAATAATAGGGCAGTACCATTGCATAAAACAGAAGTTCAAAGCTAACAGTCAGCAGATGTACAGTGAATGTGGGGTGCGTTTGATGACTGTATGGGGACCCCCTGCATGGACGGACTTTACTCCAGGTCGTCCACGTCCTCTGTGGCGATGGTGCTGGTCTGTTCAGAGGTCACGCCTGGAGAACACACATACAGTTCAGAGCCGTTACATTTCACTTTTCACTAAAGTACTCCTGTGAGAGGAGCCTCATGTACCAGCTTGGCCAGAAGTCATTATTTTTCACACAGCCATAGTACAAAAAACATTACTTTAATCTTAGTATGAATAATAGTGATGCGTGGGTTAGGGTTTTTTCCTACCCTCCTATGACAAAATCTAACCCACCCCACACCACCGCATGCATTTTTACAGCCCACCCCAGCCGCTTACATGTGATAGGCTATATTAATAGGATGCTGCTTTTATTTGGTCTAGAAAAGACGCTCTGGCTTCAGGCGTGGCTGTAGTGGTCAAAACCAGGACTACACCCAGGACTGAACCAGGACTAGAGCGGGCTGTGGCATGATGGAAGCGCCACAGAAGGAGGAAAACTCATGACAAACCCACGGGACAGGGGCACAGCTGGGGATGTGCCTGGCTGTAGTGGTCAAATCTGAGGGGAGAAGTCCCAGCAGGAAGTGTGACTCTTTGAAGTCCGCGATGACAGCAGCAATACAAATGTTGAGTATCTGCATAACTGACCATATCTAGTCCATAAAGTGAAAATTTCTTGACCCACCCCAACCCGACCCGCAAATGACAAATGCGTGGGTCTGCTGTCAAAGGTGTTGAGCACTGTTTGGAAATAAATCACCACCTATTGATATATAGTAATAATTTAATTGGTGCTATTGTATTGATATAAAATGGCTGTATTGTGACATTCAGTGTGCTGACAATATATTTGAAATACAGTATCATAGTGTAACCCTTGTATTGTGATACATATTGTACCGACCGGTTCATGCAAATATACAGCCCTATAGTAGCTACATACAGTGCTAGTACTAGACTCCGCACACTGCTGACAAAGGAAATAAAGAAAGAAGCCCATTGTTAGGTGCTTCAAATCTAAATGAAATACAGGTGGTCATTTAGAATTATATAAAGAGACTTTTCTTGACCTGGCTAATGAGATTAAGCATTGTTGAATAGAGCAGATCAGATTGTGGTCCAGACATCAGGGGCTGATCAGAGGAGTCACTATCCTGGACCTGCCTTACATCACTGGGCTATCATTTATGCCTGGGACACACGTTACCCAATACTGTGAGCTAGTTTAGTCCTGGTATAGACCTGGTTTAGTCCCAGGTTGAACCATATTTAGCCCTGATTTTGACTTGTATTAGACCTTGTTAAGACCTGGTGATTGTGAATGAACAGGCTGAGTGATACATACTTGAGGTGTCGTCGTCTGCAGACTTCTTGTTCTCCACGTAACCATGACTCAGCAGTTTGGACATGCTGACCGGGAGGGCCTTCTTCTCATACGACCTGAGCAGGACACAACAATCATCTTTACATTCACTCCACTCTTCAGACCTAAGACATGTATGTGCTGGGCTCTACTAACGTCCTCTTGTACTTGTGAGTTATGGACATCGCCTCCATTTCCTTCACCGCCCCATCCGGAGACGCCTAGGGAGAAAACAGCACGCGACTTTTAGCATAATCTCGTTTCACTGCTGTGGGTTATCGATGAAATGTTGGTTGAAGTAAACAGTATTATTGCGGGATGGATAAAACTCAAAGTCATGCCATGGAGATGGATGGCACAGCATTAATGAGATCATGCATTAATATACGATAAAAAATATTAATGGCAAATAACCCAAAAGATGATGTAAATGAGTGGTTCTCAAACGGGTGCAAGGGCCACTGATAAATCTCGGTTTAGTCCTGGTTCAAACCTGATTTAGAGCTGGTATAGTTCTGTTATAGACCCGGTTGAGACCTGAGTTAGACCCATTTTAGTTCTTGGTTTAGTCGTGGTCTAGGCTCCATTTGGTCCTGTGTTAAGTCCATGTTTAGACCAGAGTTAGACCTGGTGTAGTCCTGGTTTAGGCTTGATCTAGTCATGGATTACTTCTGCTTTAGACCTTGTTAAATCCTTGTTTAGTCCCAGAGTTAGACCTGGTTTAGTTCTTACCATGGTTTTGTCTTATTTTAGCACAATAAAATGGTATGCAAGCCAAATTTCCCCGGGTAGTAAATAGTGTGAAACATTTGAGAATCACTGATGAACCAAATAAAAAGAATGACCAAAATGAAAACAGAATGATCAAATGATGAGGTGATGGAAATCAAAATGGCATCTGGGCTCCATTCACCTTCTGGTTATCAACCCTATCAGCCTCCCAGGACACATCACTATCAGTGCCAAAGGGAGCAGCCAGGGGTTGGCGGCCCCCCTTCAGGTGGCTGTCTGGAGAGCTGCCATTACTTCCACTGCAAGCACAAAACCAGTTCAGATCACCAAAGGCCCGTACTTAGCTAGCTGCTGATGATGATGATGAGTAGGGCTGTCACGGTTTGTGTCATACCGCGCTATTATCAATTCAACCACAATTGGGCACAAGCAACCGCAATAACGCAGTTTTGCCTTTTACTGTGAAACAATGAGATCAGATGTAAAGTGTAAAAAAAAACTGTAACTATTGCTAACGGCTAACAACAGGCTACTTACTGAATGGGGCAACAATGGCACAAACAGGGATAATAGCGCTAGCCCCGCTACACCCGCTCTCACGTAAGTCTGTCCGTGTGTCCGTGCGCGTGTCAGGCAGCCTGCAGCTCCGTGCACTTGCAGTCAGTGACACCGGGCACAGTGCATCCCTGGTGCGAGGTGCAAAGCTTCTTCAACAACGACAATTGGGATCACGTTGTTTAATGCTTCTTACTGACATTAAAAAGCTTGTACAACTGACTGCACAATGGCCAATGGGAACTTAAAGAGAACATTTTGCTGTAGGGGAAGGATTCAGGCGTCTATTTTTATTATTATTATGGCGTTAATACCGCACCGTGTTGAGCCACTAAAATTCACCGCATGGAAAATTCCTTAACCGCGACAGCCCTGTGCCTGAGTAACATTAGGAATAAAATAGCAGTTTGATTAATTGGGGGAAAGTCTGGTCACGCTTTTCGGACTCAAATCCAGTGCAATCCGAGACCACCGTTGGCTCCATTCTCCTCTGTGACCACCGTTACCTTTTGTATTCATCAGCGCCAAAGAAGTTGGGAGGGCTGTAGGCTTTCTTTGGTTTGTCATCATCAACATCATCATGACTCAGCAGACCTGTGGAGGAACAGAAAACTACAGTTGGCGATCATAACACTCTGTATGAAGTTACAGTTCCACATTATTTTCCCCAGATGTGGTTTCACATACACATGGTGGTCTAGCGAGTGCAGACTTTGCCCACACACCGCACACTCAAAGATGTATAAAAACATTAATGTACTTTTTATCCCCCCCTCACAGGCAAAGAGGAAGACTTATTAGTATCTGTTCAGTCTCCTGTACCTTTATGTCCTCCCTGCTTGGCAAGCTTCACATAGTCTGAGTCAGATTCGAAGATGCCCACCCGTCTGCCGCTGATGCGCTCGGCCTGGGTGGTGCCGGACGTGGTGGTCTGGGACAACCCGGGGATCTGGGAGGTGGGTCCGGTCACGCCGCTGTTCCCTGCCCCAGGCTTAATGGCTGCAACAGATCCACAAATACATCACACGACTGCAATTACAAGAGATCTAGGGCTAGAGTACGTCTTGTCTCTAAACATAAACATGCATAAGTGAAAGAATCGCATTTTTCGACAATATTATGGTCCTACCTCCAGGCTTGACCTTTCTGTGGTTTGGGATGGCAGCACTCATTTTCAGACTCTATGGATCAGATCAAAAAGGCAGTCAGTTCAGCTCACAACTGTTGTGATCATTTACAGCAATGGTTCCCTTTTCTAAGCGCAAGCACAAGAAGGAGAATTGAAGATGCTTCTAACCAAATTAAATACATTATTCATTTTTTATCAAACAAAAGTGTTTAGACACAGTGGCGCAAGATTGTAAGCACAGGGGCCAGTGGAGTTATTGATGTTCTGGTCCTGGTGTAGACCAGTTTAGACCTGATTTAGTCCTTGGTAAACCTGTTTTGGTCCAATCCTGTTTAGAGCTTGCTTAATCAAGGATTGGACCTGGTTTAGACCACATCTAGATCTTATTTTGACCTTATTTTATTACCTGATGTTACGCCCTTGTTAGACCAAAATACACCAAGAGACTACTGGGCCTCAAACCACTGCACACAACAGAAGAGCGGCCACTGGTAGTCCATACTATAAAGCATAATTGGTCGTAGATATAAAATATTTGAGCGCAGCATCGAACAAATACACGAATAACTATCTGACTGGCAATACTAATATCATCGAGCTATAATCTAGTTATATCTTCTGGTTCGATGATTGCACCTGCTGCCATTTGGAGCACAGACAGTTTTACTTTTTGCATTAAGATAATCGCGATGCAAGCATTTGTGTAGACTATAAGAAATCATTTATCGTATTTTCTTCCAAGCAAACACCCCGCTTTGAGTTAGAATGAAGTTACATCCACAGGCAAATCCTATGGACAAAGCCGTGCTAATTGAGATAGCCGCCTTGCTAGGTCCCGAAAACCTAGCCCCACCAAAACCTAAATTATTAACGACGTGCATGATCTTTCCCTAGTATGGAAGAGTTTTCTACAAGATAAAGAGTCTGTTCATGTTTACCTGGCGTGTTTTAGTGGCTCTGGTTTGATAAAGCTGCTATAGCGGTGTTAGGAGCCTGCTCTCAGTGAGTGAACGGGGCGAGACGCACACTTCCGGTAGCACCTGCTGCAGACTTCCGGTACCAGAACCATGGACATAAGCAGAGTTATGCCAACTCTATTGGCGACAATGGGCCAGTTTATAAACAGCACTTCCTTGAACCAATTTGTTCCAGAGTGTAGCGACTCAAACAAATAGTCCCATTCAAATGTATTGAGAATTGTGCTAAGGAAGAGCTATTTAGAAGCTGCAGCGTTCAAATGTTATGGACCTACAGTGGCGCAACTCTCTAATTTCTATTGCTCTGTCCGGTACACTCATCGAAGATCATCTATGTAATCAGAGCTTCACTTCTCAACTTTAATATGTGTCTTCATTTAAATATTAATTATATCATATCATTTTTCCGACCTATTGGATTAATTTAAGTCTTACTATTGTTTGTTAGTTAGATTAAAAGTATGTGATTTCTTGCTATTAATATTATTTAATAGACCATTTCTCATTGTGTGGCTTGGCTTTTGTTTTTCTTGTAAAATGTGTTATTTATTCATTCATTTATTTGTTTATTTATTTATTTTGTTTATTTATTTGCCCCTAGCTTCACCCTCTGTGAGAGTTCGTTTCTTTGTATTGTTTTGTTTTATGTTGTGTTGTTTCCCAGTGTACATTAGTCCCATAGATGATCATTCTAAATAAATAAATACATTAATTAATTATTAATATCAACGATAATAATAACAACAATAATAATAATAATAATAAATAATAATAATAAAAGTTGTGCAAATTTGTTAATTTTCCACTAAATATTTTAATAGTGACTTTGAGAATACAGAAGACACAAACAGCCATTTTAAATACATACAAACCAATAGCTCATACATGTTTACGTGTGTGGAACAAGCTTTAGTTAGTAGTCTCCATCCACAAAACATTTTAAAATCTTATCCTATACAATTTTTTAAATATACATTTCAGCGGGAAAAATGAATTGTATTCTTGCATGATTGTTGTTAAGAAAGCAAAAAGTAATTCAGCCATATTGTAAAATGAGAGGTTATAAAATGGGGTTATTGATGGGCACATGCAGATTCCAGATATGACTTATAGACTCAGACTTCAGACGTCTTTGCCGCAGTCGGGGCAGAGGATGTCGTCTTTGCAGGTGAGGAAGCCTCGTCCCACCAGAGACACGCAGCACTTTTTACAGTTGAAGCAGTCATTGTGCCACTGACGCTGTTCAAACGAGATGTACTTACTGCCACCCAGACCTGAGCAAAAACCAGTAGATAACACCATGAGTCAACAGCAGCTGGCATAAACACGATAGTAAATTCAATCAAGATACAATTGAGGTGAATTGGGTACACTGGACGTAGACAGCTCAGTGCGTGTGGAAGGTGTTAATAAGCTAACACCTCTACATGAAGCTCTGAGTGAAGGTTCTCACCGCTGATGGAGGTGGTGCAGGAGGCACACTTCTTGGCGAACAGGTTGCAGAAGCAGTCGAGGCAGTAGGCGAAGTCGTCCCGGGAGGTGAAGCGCTGCCCGGCCAGTTGCTGTTTGCAGCCAATGCACACGAAGCACTCCTTGTGCCAGGGCTGGTCCTTGTAGTTCACTCCTCCAGTGGTGATGGGCTAAAGAGAGCATAGTGTGGATGATGATCAACTATGTGAGAACATAAGTCAGTCTCAGCTCTGTCTGAAGATACTTGTTATTTCATTGTTACATATTTTCTACCTTGGTAACAGATGGATTGTCTTTATTACACCTCATGTCATCAACTATGAGCTAGAGAGCTTTTTATGTTAGCTCCACATATCTGACGTCTGTGTAGCAGAGGCTGTTACCTTCTTGCATTGGACACACTGCTGGGCGAATTGCTTCTCATAGCAGGGCAGGCAGTAGTTGTGGGTGTCCTTCTGAACAAAGCTCCTGGTGCCCATAGGCTGCTGACAGCGGTTACAGGTGAAGCAGTTCTCGTGCCAGCTGTTGCCCTTGTGCTCCATCTTCTTAGAGCCTGAGGTTAGACAGAGGTTAGACATGTACTTAAGATATAATGTATAAATGGTTTAGGTATTTTATAATTTAGAGTGCATGCAAATGTACCCTGTATGGGTCAGACTACAGTTTCTGCCCTCACCACCTACTAGGCATGATGATCTTGAGGCAGGTGTGGCACTTACCAGGCATGATGGTCTTGAGGCAGGCGTGGCACTTGGCTGAGTACTCATTACTGTAACACTCAGTGCACATGAGCAGGTCATCTTTAGAGGCGAAGGGCTTCTCCACCAGAGAGCGGCTGCACTTGACACACAGGAAGCACTCACTGTGCCAGTGACGCTCCTTATAGGACAGGTCCTGTACAAAGATGGACAGTGAGGTCACTCTAAAGGACAGGATAAATATGTCAAGTGGTGCAGGGTCAGTACCTTGCTGGTGCAGCAAATCAGCTTCTGGCAGACCTCACAGGTGTTGGAGAAGAGCCCCTCGTAACACTTGATGCAGTGGGGCTGCTCCTCCTTCAGGATGTACTTCTGTCCAAACAGGCTCTCCTTACACTCAGCACAGTCGTAACGCTCTCCCATCTTCACACTCTGTCTAACTCTGCACAAACATGTGAGGTGCCGTAAGACTGGAGGTAAAACATAAAATGTCAGGTAGTAGCAATCAAAATGATCCTTTTATTTCTTGCACCAAATGAATAATCCTAAAATAGAACAGGAGTGTAGCTACAGGCAGTGCCGGAGGATACGTCTAAGGTAAAGTCTTTACATCAATTTAATAAACTAATACACTTTATATAGTCCATTCTTAAAACCTGCACCAGGGCCTCTCAGTTCCAGGGTTCGGCACTGGACAGGACGCCTTCAGAAGTAGGTCTGTTGAAATGTGTTGCATGTTTTGTTTCCAGTGTCCTGTGACTGTGTGCTTCTAAAGTTGAGATGGAGGTCCCTGTGGTGTGTCACATGAGCCCAGGTCTGTGTGTGTTCCACTGAAGTGTCCTCCTGCTGCAGTAATGGAGCACCACACACTACCAATTAGACAGGAATGTGGCAAACAGCCCACGGACAGGCACACAGCAAATACCTCCAGCTTCATTAATGGAAATGATGTGACTGTAAATCTGGTTTAGTTTAAAGAGGCATATCTAACATTAGGATTCTTTGAAAATCCCCATCCAAATTAATGACAGCATCTGTGCATACAAATTGTGTTACAATTAGTGGAGTTAGAGGGGCCTGAGGCGGGTGGAGGTTGGCCGAGGCAAGAGCAGGACAGTGCCGACTGTACACTTAATCATATCATAGACCAAAAATGAGGTCATTATGACATTATGAAGTTCAGCTGAACTGTTATTGAACTTATCTACATGAAGTATTTGTTGCAGTAATATTATAGAACTTTCTGGGGTTTTTTTATATAAAGATATATCCATAAGCTGTTCGAACTAAATTGTTTTTTGAGTTAATATAATTAAACTGTAATCAATTCACTCAATGAATTAGGAAAACTGATTTCTCCAATTCATTGAGATTCATTGAATGAACTTACAGTAACAATATTATTAAACCAACTGGACCGTAATATAGCACAGTGTCCCCTTATACACAAGTAGAAGTTATTAAGTTATAAGTTAATTAATTGGTGAACAAACAAAAGTCAAAACAAATAAAGCCAAAATACGACTGTATAAAAGGTCATGCAGTTAATGTCATTATGAAATGATGTCTTAGAAAGCCATAATAGCTCAGCTGTTTTATGAGATGTACTTAACTTTACAATATCTCATAAACATTTTGCAATAAATAGCCAAATGAAAGTACAGACAAGCAGAGAAACAGTAAATTCCTGATGCATGCGTCAAATGAAATCTTTTAAATGGAGAATCATGCTTTTTATGGCTATCTCTGAGCGCATTCAAAGTAATCAGTAGGAATTTCAATTTAACTATTGAAGACTACACAGAAGCTAAGTAAACAATGCTAAAGCTACATTAGCCAAAAAAGTCATTACCTTCTTGAATGACGAGTGTCAGCGTCTGTCAGTGTGGCTTGGTATCTGCTCCTGACTGGACTAGACTCAGGGCTTTATAAGAGCGGAGGATGAGTGACCAGAGCTGGGGGGGTTAATAATGGGGGCAGGGGCTGGATCATTTCAGAATGCTATATATTAAAAGCACAAGATCACAAATTACTGAATATCACCCTCAAAGACATTTCAGAGTAGGCCTAGATGTTTCTGTTGATGTAAGTAGCGCTTTTCTAGGCACTTAAAGTCCTGGGAAAAAACAACGTTAATTCTTCTGCTCACTGGCCAATTTAGATTTTTACTAGCCACAGTTGAGTTGTTTTTCATCTGTAGTATATGATGAGCTCTGAAGAATCAGCTATCATTTGGTTTTATTGTTATATTTTTGCTTGTCATAAATCAGTGTTAATTAAGGCTGGAAACCTCAAGGTACCTCACAATTTGATACAATACATGGCTCAAAATGGTACAATATTCCTGTTCTTAAAGGAATTAATACAGTATTTAAACTGGATTCCAATGAATGGATCAATTTTAAAAAAAGACAGAAATACAAATAATTGAAATTATTAGAACAGTGAATACTTCAACAAATCTCACATATAAGTCAAACTCTCTCAAAATAAGAAGCCAAATTTATGTACTGCCAGATTTTATTTTTGTGAAATATACAAAATATTATAAATTCCAATCTATCGATACAGCAGCCTCCAATATCGATATCTCGGTATATCAAAATATCAATAATTTGTCCCACCCCTAGTGTTAATGTTTAGTTAATAAAAATTAAAAGTTACTGAAACTGAACTTCTTGACCACAGCTAGAAAATGTATGTATAAAATCCAAAGTGGCTTATAAAAGTGACTGTCCTACTAGCCACAGTTCAAATCGACTCGCGTTTGGCTAGTTGGCTAATGCTAATGTCAAGCCCGCTTATCAAATATCAATGTTTTGACCTAACACAGACTCGAGGAAGAGTGATAATGTGAGAAAATATTTCTTCATTTCTGGGCTTCAAGGTGTGTGAACTTGAGCGTGTCTCCTGACCGTATCTGATGCAGTTGTCCTCGGTTGTTGGAATGTCAGAGTACCGAGTTGTAAAAATCAATTGGAACGGCTCTTGATGTCGGAATTTAAAAAATCGAGCCTGAGAAATCCAACATTACTGCGTCCTATCTTACAAAGAAGTAAAAAATATAACAGTTTAATATATAATGAACTTTATTGTCACATTTTTCTGTCTTTGTACTGTATGTCTCTATGTCAGCCCTGCAACACATTGGCCTTTGTCCAGGAGTTATCCTGCCTTTGGCCCATAGTTGTTGGGACTGTGTGACTGTGACCTACAATGTGTTTTTATAAACACAATATCACACTTAAATAATTCTTGATCATGCAATAGTGTATTTTGTTGGTGACTCAGATTTCAGGAAAAGCAGTTTCCTGAAGAACCATTATCTAACATCATTGAACCAATTACAAATTGTATTTTAGGAATTCACTCACAAAACAGCTATAAACAGCTATAAACAGTCATATTTTTAGACTGTTCTGGTTAGATTATTCCAGGGAACCATCACAGAAGGGTTTTTGTCTTTTTCCCACTGAACATCATGGAGACTAACCCCTGATGTTAAACCATTTACTTTTATTAGCAGCTATATTTATTCCTGTTAGGGGTTAGGTCTCTACAAGAACTATGGGCCTTAGGTGTGGTTCATCCTAGACAATCTCCTTTTAGAAGTCATCCATATCAGGGATAACATTAGAGACTCTAGAGACAAACGTTCAGTGTGGAGGCTGTTTGCTGTATTACTGACATAGCACTTTTCTCTCACTCAAAGATACTTTTACACTATTTACAACTATTACACTGTTCATTAATATCAAGAATCTCACAGGTGGTGGTAAGCTACTACTGTAGCCACAGCTGCCCTGGGGCACCACCAAACACATAACCAGATTTATCCATAGGCAGTGTGATTTCAGTGTTTGCCCAAGGACGCACCAGCAGTATGCACACGTTTTTGGGAATCGCACCACTGGTTATAGAATGACCGCCCTACCACTGAGCCACAGCTGCCCCAAGATAACATCTAAAATGTCTAAGTCTGAGTGTACATGTACTCAGTCTCCTTATAAGAGCCATCATGCACCCTACGGTCAATACTCAATATTATGTAACATGCAGACGAATTACAAACATGTGACAGGTGACCAGTGAGGTTATAATGCATATATGGACTCTACATACTCTGTAGCCTCAGATGCACAGCTGGTGGTGGGGCCATATATAATCTAATAGTGACCTCAGCTGATCTTGTGGGAACAAGTGTAGACAAAACATCCATATTCCCCTCTACACAGCTAACACGCGGCCCACGTTAACTTTACTGCCTGTTTAC
>JAVQKC010104940.1:0-41803 GCA_036025475.1 Philypnodon macrostomus | reverse complement strand
GAAGTACCCAAATCGATACAGTTCTGCGTCTTTATGGTATGTACCTGTGTGCAAATGTTGAAACTGATCTGGCAATTCGTTTTTGAGTTATCGCGTTCACAGCTAGGATCTGCGGACGCGGATGGAAGTGATTCCATAATATTGTCGTTTCGCCGATATAATAATAAAGACAATTCTGACATAATAGTTGAGAAGATCAAAAAATGCAATCTTACGCCTTTGATACACTCAGCCAGAGACAACCCTGTGACTAAAAGTGTTCTCCTTTAACAGATGTATTTTTCACACAGTGTTATTAATTATTTAGTCCAACACAACAAAATATAATCACTTCTTCATATCCAGTCGGTCGATACACCTACCATGTTTCATTAGGATCAATAGAAACACTGCTCCGAGAAGTGCTTCCTTTGTTTATGTCATACTGACTTAAATAGACACGAGCACAAACAATACCCGGGCACATCACCGGACTGGATTTAAAGGCACACTTTTATATCCCCTGTGCATATTTGGGAAGTTTTGTTATGATAAGCCGACCAAACGTTTAAATTTGTGTTTTTGGAATAAGTCTCGTCTACGAGTCCTGCCTCTAATCATGAAAACGGACAAAAATAGACAACTCTTTACGCCATTATCCAAACAAGTGTTTCCAAAATCGTCTTTATGGTGATTCTACTGTAATTAAAACAATTTCTGTGTTTTATTCAGAGCGGCTCCAACGAGAAGCGGGAGGTCCGTCATTTCCAGTTTACAGCCTGGCCTGACCACGGGGTGCCCGAACACCCAACACCCTTTTTGGCTTTCCTTCGCCGGGTCAAAGCCTGCAACCCCCCAGATGCTGGTCCTATGACTGTTCATTGCAGGTATGTGTGTGTATTTTGACAATTGAGTTGCTAGCAAAACACAAAAATATGATGTTGACAACGAGCAAGGTCCACTTATGTGTTATTACGGGTTTTACTTGGCAATGTAATTTTCAGAGTGCAAGAGCTATTGAGTTGAAAATCATACATCACCGCTTCAAACTGTAATGAGATTGAGGTGCCATTATGCAAACCCCAAACCATCACTTCACGCCAAGACACACACATTCCTCACTTAACAGCCACCATCATCTCTAAGATTTAACAACAGCAGCCACTAAACCAGCCCTATTTCCATAAGTAGCTTTTAGTGTTGACTATTTACCATTTGAGCTACTGCCGGTGCCTGAGTTCATAAGTTTATATTCAAATAAGCTCCCGGTCCGAGCAGCAGGAGGCTCGTACGTCTCATGAAAAGATTGTGGAAACGTATCATTACAGATTTGGCATATTCTTGGGTTTCAGTGTTGAAATGAAACGGATATTTTCTCTGACCATTAGGCAGAGGAGAGAGACGGCTGAGAATAAGAGAGGGACTAATGCTGCATTTGTGTGTGCCAAGGATGGGCCCAGTCAGAGGGGGACGAAGTTGCTCAAATCTGTATACTGAAAAAGTAAAGTTCAGTTCAGTTATGAAATTTCTTAACGTATATTGCTTAAATAAAACGTATAAATCTACCGTTATATCATCAGCTGCCCTGACAAACACTTATCATCCACACCACACTCTCTGACCACCATCAAAAACACCACAACATTCACGCTCATACAAGGCAAGGTTGGTGACGTGTCTTGCCCAGTGACACAACAGCAGTATGAACTGGTCCCGAATTTAACTTCTCCTTAAGCCACTATCAAGAAAGATATTTTTTCTTCAAATAATGTAGAAAATGTACTTAACTTCTTCAGCATTTAGAACCGTATTTACTTCTTTTGTATAATGTATCTGTCATATATTTTTTGCCATTGGTACAGTTGTCCCTTGTAGGGTATGTTACGACTTATGATTGTATGGGTGGCCCTATGTCATTTTTTATGTATTTTTTGTGACTTTTAATGTGTCGTTGTCTTCTGGACTCAGAGGCTGTAATAAAGTTTCACATAAATTGGATAGTTGAGACACAATATGATTGAAATATGGGGATGAAGGTTCGAAGGGGAGATAGGTGCAGATTAAGGAGAAAAGTGAGGTCAGGTTCAGGACAGCAAATGACGAGGAAAGAAGGTATATGCAACAAAAATAGAGCCTAAAAAAACCTGCAAATGTGTGAGTGAAGAAGGCTGGGATGAGAATGTAGCAAGGGTACTTAGTGTGTAGATAAAGATGGTGGCAGGAGGGGGCGCATAAATTGGCAGCAGAGGAGCTCTCTTCCTAATCTCCCACAACAGTCAGATGAAGTATCTAACTGGATTATCAGTCCAATTTAATTATCACTGCAAGACTCCATCATAATGTGCCTTAACATATCAACCGGGCCCCTGTATCAAACAATGGAGCCAAATCCCATTGCACCTGCACTCCTTAGTGTCATTAATTTAACCATATAAAGAGGGTTTTATTCACTGGCAGAAACCTGCTTGGTCAGGGTCTTTTTACCATTTAGGGACGAGCGCAGCAGAAATGTGAAGTGTTTGGGTGGGCAGCTAAGTGTATTATGTTCCTGGATTGTGTGTCAATAGGAGAGGATATCTTCTTAATGCCGGTGAGATGGTGGTGCTGAGTCATCGCTGATGTCAATTTTACATGTTGAAAATGTTGCTGGCTTGCTCTTTGTGATACTTGGTTGATTGAAGTGCTGTATGTTAGAATGCTGGGTCTGTATAGATAGGGCTACACAATATTAAACCATGTAATATGATTGGTGATATCTAAACAGCCTTATAATGTTAAGGCTTTATAGTAAAAGACATACAATACTAAAGACATTCAATTCCATTTTATTTTATGAAGAGATGAGACTAAACCAGGGCTACATTTTTGTTCAAACAAGAAATTATTCGCAATAATTTTATCAAAGGCCATAAAAGGATATTATTTTGATTGAGATGAAAAACCCCAAAACACTAATGTGCTAAAATTTTACTAACAATACATTTGCTATTCACTGTGTAGTCCTACTTGTAACACATTATTCATAGTTCAAAACATCCATTCAAATTTTTATTTTTAGCACTTTCAGGCCAACATTGTAAATACAAATTTGCCTGGTGAAATAAAGGTTAAAATAAATGAAAAAAAAACACCTCTTTTTCACTATTTCAGTGCTGGAGTGGGCCGCACGGGTTGCTTCATTGTCATTGACGCCATGACAGAAAGGATCAAGCATGAAAAGACCGTTGACATCTACGGTCACGTGACTCTGATGCGCTCCCAGAGGAACTACATGGTCCAGACAGAAGACCAGTACATCTTCATTCACGACGCTCTGCTGGAGGCGGTCACCTGCGGTAACACGGAGGTACCGGCCCGAAACCTCTACTCCTACATCCAGAGACTGACGCAGATCGAGCCCGGGGAGAATGTCACCGGCATGGAGCTGGAGTTCAAGGTAACAGAGAATACTATGTGCTTCAGAATTATGGAATGATGGAATGATTGAATAGACTTCTACAGTTAGCAAATCTAATATCTAATCTAATCTAATATAGTCTAATATCCATTTCAAGTAGCTATTGTTGATATTTACCTCATCAGAAAACAATAAGTACTCTTATCCATACAGGTCTATATCAAAAACAGGTGGCTTACATTTCTGACATGGTTGGTGTCTGCTCAGTCTCAGTGGGGGCAGAGTAAACACAACCTCGCTCCGAGCAATCTCCTCCATCCTGTTCCCTGGCATTTCTGGCCTAATGGCAGCAGCCTCCTCAGAATGACAATGAACTGAACTGTTTGCGCTGCTTTATATTGATCTCCAACATATTATGCCAGCGCTGCCCCAGTCACCAGATTTCATCTCACTGCAAATACTTGTGGGACATTGTGTAGGGCCAACTGAAACAATACTTTCCAAACCTTCATAGACAAACCGCCATGCTAGGATGGAATTTTTAATGGGAGAGGTGTAGATTCCCACAAAATAACATTACAGAATCTTCCAAGAAGGAAAAACATGTTCTGTCCATGTCTATAAAGCCATCAATCTGATATTAAAGGGGCCCTAACTCTTCTGAATGTTCTACTTCATTAAAAAAAATACAGGCTTTTTATTTTCATTTATATCTGAGTAAACCTGTATGCTGAGGGGCTAACCTAATCAAGAGCTGAAAATTCTCTTCACCAACTATGTAAAGTCAAGAAAACCCTGGCTTCTCCAAGAAGCGCTAGCAGTGGCAGACAGTTGTGATGCTAATAAATGCGCTAGATAGGTCTCATACTATGGATGTATTATTAAAGGACTAGCAAGATGGTCCATTCAGAACAATCAGTGCGAAGGTGGGATAGCGCAGTCACATGACTAATAATAAAAGTCTAATAACTTTTATTAATAACTTTTATTGGTCGGTTTGGGGATTTTTAACAGAAAAAAATATATGACGTACAAATAGAGAATAAACACCACTAAATCCAACCGTTTTGGAAGCTGTAGGTGGCCTGTTTCTTTTTACATTATGGTAAATGGGAAAAATCCTTTTTGGGCCCAAGTGCATTTCTCGCTGCAGTACCACCGAGTGGCCACAACGCAGATTGGCACCAAGGCAGAGGGGGCGGTGTCTTATCCTGACTGGATTTATAGAGTGATGTGGGCAACGCACTTAATCTGAGCGATACAAACCGCTCTTAAAGTTGACTTTTTAATACAATTGATCTTTTAAGTTATAACTGTAAAATGCTTATTCAAAGTATAAATGTATAATTCCAAAATCTTAAAAATGTATAATAATCCTATCCATAATCCTTTAAGACATACTGTTTTTATTATAATCTTAACAAGATTTTCTCACAGAGTTCAAAAGGAAGCACTTTTAGCCTTTAGCTTGGCAGATGGCAAAATGTGTGTGTGTACGAATGTGTGTATGTGAGTGAGAGATTTAATTGATAAGCATCAAATCCAAACCAAACGGCATGTAAAATGATTGCTGTTGATACTGGAAGTCTGACTACACTGGTGAACTCGTGGTGAGTGTGGGATTTTCCAGCCATAGTCTGTCTGAAAGAAAATAAGGTAGAGCCCATTCTCTCACAGCACTCCAGTAGCTCTCTCTCACAGAGCTCCAGTAGCTCTCTCTCACAGAGCTCCGGTAGCTCTCTCTCACACAGCGTGCCGGTAGCTCTCTCACACAGAGCTTCACACAGCATGTCGGTAGCTCTCTCACAGCGCTCCGGTAGCTCTCTCTCACAGCGCTCCGGTAGCTCTCTCTCACATCGCTCCAGTAGCTCTCTCGCACAGCGCTCCGGTAGCTCTCTCACACAGCGCTCCAGTAGCTCTCTCTCACATCGCTCTGGTAGCTCTCTCTCACAGCGTTCCAGTAGCTCTCTCTCACATCGCTCCAGTAGCTCTCTCACACAGCGCTCCGGTAGCTCTCTCACACAGCGCTCCGGTAGCTCTCTCACACAGCGCTCCGGTAGCTCTCTCGCACATCGCTCTGGTAGCTCTCTCGAACAGGGCTCCGGTAGCTCTCTCGCACAGCGCTCCAGTAGCTCTCTCGCACAGCGCTCCGGTAGCTCTCTCGCACAGCGCTCCGGTAGCTCTCTCGCACAGTGCTCCGGAAGCTCTCTCGCACAGTGCTCCGGTAGCTCTCACATGGCTCTTCAGGAGACTTAATCATTTCCCTCTTGTCTGTTTTTGCCCTTTATTCTGCTGTTCAGTCTTTTAACTTCATCCAGTGGTGGAAGAGCAAACAATACTCGCCCGTGTCTGCTTTTGTGCATTTGAATGTGTGTGTCCTATGTTTTTTTTTTTTCCTTGGATCATCTGAGGTTCACATTGGAGTCTAGAGACAGTGTGGGGCCTTGTGGTTTCCTGGTACCCCAACTTTTGATTTTCTCCTTCCTGCTCCCATTCATCTTAATATACGCCCCCTCCCCATTTAAAACCGCTGGCCCGGTCCCCCCACGTTGCCCCTGCGTTGTTTATTCAATTGTCTGGCTAAATATCCTGAGGCCTGTCAGTCAGTGCGGCCTGATTTTCTCATTCTAGTTTGTACGCTCCGCCAAAAGAAAACCGAACCATGTGCTTTACGCATTGTCTTCAAATTTGCCTCAAACTTCCTGTGCTCGTTTTTGTTTTCTTGGTTGAGAGCAATTTGTGATCTGTGAAATATCTCCCATTAGGTTAGCATGATACTACAACAACATGTCTTTTTTATTTTGTGTTCCAGCGTTTAGCCAGTGCCAAAGCCCATACTTCCCGGTTCGTGAGTGCCAACCTGCCCTGCAACAAATTTAAGAACCGTCTGGTCAATATCATGCCCTATGAGACCACACGTGTTTGTCTGCAGCCAATCAGAGGGGTCGAAGGATCAGATTATATCAATGCCAGCTTTATTGATGGATACAGGTAAGAGTTAACTTATTCTGTTACAATACTGGAGGCAATGCTTTAAGTAATGCATATGTGTGTCTAAAGGCAGCAGAAGGCTTACATAGCAACCCAAGGTCCACTGGCCGAGACCACAGAAGACTATTGGAGGATGCTGTGGGAACATAACTCCACCATAGTCGTCATGCTCACTAAACTGAGGGAAATGGGACGGGTACGCTCTCAAACGCTCCTAAACTGTACCATACAAAACCTAATGGACTGTAGTACCTATGTCTTAAGTGTCCTAGCGGTGGTTATTAAACCTTTTACGTCATTTATTCATTATGTGTTCATGCAGGAGAAGTGTCATCAGTACTGGCCCGCAGAGCGCTCAGCCAGGTATCAGTACTTTGTAGTGGACCCAATGGCAGAGTACAACATGCCTCAGTACATCCTCAGAGAGTTCAAGGTCACAGATGCCAGGGTAAGTCAACACTACGCTAGAATAAAAATAAAAATACATAAAGACATAACTACTTTTTTTTCTCTTCCTGTTTAGGATGGCCAATCACGAACAGTCCGTCAATTTCAGTTCACTGATTGGCCGGAGCAAGGAGTGCCAAAGTCAGGGGAGGGTTTTATTGATTTTATTGGACAGGTGCATAAAACTAAAGAGCAGTTTGGTCAAGATGGTCCTATATCGGTACACTGCAGGTAAGATATTGCCTCAATTCTACTGTTATTTATAGCATTTATATATATGCATTCACATCAAGTCGAACACATGAATACAGTATACTTAAATTAATTTTGAAGTCATTTTAGATGACGTATAATTCTTTTTTCTTCTAGTGCGGGTGTGGGGAGGACCGGTGTCTTCATCACTCTTAGCATTGTTCTGGAGAGGATGAGGTACGAGGGAGTGGTGGACATCTTTCAGACGGTCAAGATGCTGCGTACTCAAAGGCCCGCCACCGTTCAAACAGAGGTCAGTGTTTCAAATTTACGTTTTTTCGGGGTTTTTTTCAACCAGCACTTAACATTTGCCGTAAACTTTTTGCAGGACCAGTACCAGTTCTGCTATCGAGCCAGTCTGGAGTACCTGGGAAGCTTTGATCACTATGCAACATAAAGCCAGTGGCCATCTCTTTTATCACATCCCACCTAGTGCACTTCCATAAGGTCACGCCGCCTCAAGTAAATGCACTAGGCCTCGATGTGCGTCTTTGAAGATATCGCCACCAACACATGCAGAGTGA
Organism: Philypnodon macrostomus; assembly: GCA_036025475.1. NCBI lineage: Eukaryota > Metazoa > Chordata > Actinopteri > Gobiiformes > Eleotridae > Philypnodon > Philypnodon macrostomus. The sequence continues at coordinate 34,213 of JAVQKC010104940.1, read as the reverse complement.
AAAGGGGGACCATCGGCCTATCCCGTACCCAGAAACAGCACTTCTAACTGAGCCATAGCAACTTTATTTGACAAGGGCGTCTTCCTTGCGCCCTCTGCCCAGAACACACACACTCCCATTGGTCACCCTGAAGAAGAAGCAGCTTTGACCACTGTCCCAATCAAAATACTTGATCAAATCTAGATATTTTTTGTGAGCACCCAGATTGCTTTACATTGTTTTGGGGTGTGGAACTCTCACCAGTGTAGCATCACTAATAAACAGGAGCCAGCTAATAGTGTTTTAGCTGTCACAATGGGACTATGATCGACTGTAGGAATCCAGCTTATGGAGGCCTTGTGGACTGAAAGAACTGGGACTTTTTTTGAGCACCAGTGTATTGCCAACAGGAGGCTGCGAACACAGAGCACACAGTATTAAAGACAACACACTCAAAAAGACACCACAATAGTGTTTTTATGTTTGTTTTTCGGAGACAGACTTTTGTTTCTGGTGAATGAAAAAGAAGATATATGTATTTCTACCATACAGTAATAAAAAGACACCAATTCAACCTTATGCTTCACTATTAAGGGAAATCTGACAGAGTTTAAATGTATACCACAGAGTAAAACATTCATTTAGTTTTTTAGAAGAAAAAATATAGAGATGTGATTATCTTGTTTTTTAAACTGGGTATTATTCATGGCATGTTCCTCCTTTTTTATCTTATTTTGGGGTTTTTTGTACCAGACATTGTCCTCACTGACCATACCCAGACAAGTTTGTCATGTTTATTATTTGTCCATGTAATCCAATGAGCTGTAGCGACTCTTTTTATGTGATAAGGTATTGTTTTGAAAGTGTACAATCAAATGTAGTGTGGAAAGTGTTCACAGATCAATGGAAACACACACTTAAATGTCACTCTCTGTACCCTCCACCACTCACAAACCAGTGGGCGTGCATGCCAGAAGGTGAGCCTGTGATGTCTAAAACCAGATCCATGGTAGTTTCCCGCCAAGCTACAGAAAGAGAGAGGAAACCTAAAAGAATAGACCAGAGTATCCATAGCAAGTAGTACTATTAAAAATCTAATATTTATGTGTCCAAATAAGCTTGACAAAGATTTCTGATGATGTAAAAAGTATTAGGGGTTTTTGAAAAAACTCACTGGAATGCTCTCCGTTGACTTTTCTCTGTTTAATTCAGTGTGCAATAAGTAGATGTGTGATATATTTTTGTGTCAAGTCACTAACTGCAGTTACATGCGTTTACCAATACAATAGCAACAATGGTGCATTTTATTTCCAGACATAAGGATGTTACAAATGCTAAAGTTCCTGTCTTTGGTAACGTTTTATCACAATTTGGAATAGATGATGTCATCCTTCTGTGTCACAGCAACCAACGAATGATCATATTTCAACAGCATATAATAATAATAATAATTTTGATTTTAGATTTCTAGTGCCTTATATTACACGCCTATTTTGATAAAGTTACTTTAAAGGTTTTTGTGTATTTTATGTATGCCAGTGAGACTGAGTATATGCTTTTTGTTATGTTACATTATGTGAAAATATATTGTCAATTCTGTTTTTGGCTGTGAATTTTAGTATGAAAGGCTCTCTGTAGGCTGTTGAAGCTTAACATTTTCAACCCAGTAAGAGTGTCATCTCAATGCCATCCATATCCAACTACTGTCCAAGTGAAGAATCAGCAGGTTATCATTCATTTGTGACACTGCACGTGTTTCTGTATATATTCATTTATGGAAACTACAGATGTTGTCCACACTATTGGCATTGACTGTGAGCTGGCTCAGAAAAGTCATATTTACTCAGCCATATAGATCTAGAGCTGATCAACAGAGTTTGTCAGAGATTATGAAGCATAAAGGAGTTGAATAGCTTTTGTATATCATCTATAGTCTTCATTTTTTATGTTAATTTTTGAGAGAAGTTCAGGTGCTACGTCTCAACATCACCATGTCCATGAACATTGATTGTGTAAGGGTTATCTGACCATCATCATACAGTCATTATTTCATTTTTTGTATGCATGATATCACTTTGGAAATTCCCCATTTGGTCACACCTGTTACGGGAAGACTTGCACTTTCTCTCTTTATACTATGCACTAATACTAGTATGCTATTCTTTGATCGCCCCCAGGAAGAGTTTTACTTGAACTCACTTCAGATGGACCCTGATGTGCTCACATGGTTGTGTATATGTAAATACCACACAGAGAGTAAGTCAAATGCATAAATTAATGAAAACATAAATAAATATATGAATGAATAATTAATAATAGATAAAATATATCAGATAAAGAGATATAATAAAAAGGTTGCACCTGACGCACAGTTTGACACAGCAGTTAAGTGCAATACATCACAAATGTGGATTTGATGTACCACAAAACGTCTCACAACAAAAGTGTTCTATTTACCCCCAATGTATTATGTGGATGGATAAAACTGGAGTTTATAAAATTGTATAGAACTATGAAAAAATACTGTGTTATTTGGGTCTGTTACCTCCAATTGGTAAATGTCAACTTTCTGTTTTCTGCTTTGAGTCAACAAGTGCTTTTTTATTTTTCTGACATTGGTTCTCAGAGTGTGTGGGAAACGAACAACAGGTCTGTATGGATTTCTGTTCTTTGTCGACACAAGTTTCATTTGTTACAAATAAACTCAAGTGAAATACTGCTTTGTCTGATCGTTTGTAGAAACATGCCATGTCAGGTCTCGTGTGGGCTTATGGGGCTTTGGCTCTTTAACCCACTATCACCAAAACTGAAGACTTATAAGTGAATGAAAGATTGCAGGCATTACCCCTGTTAGAGCTATATCTGAGTGTGTGGCTCATATATAACAGGAAAACAGAGGCACAAAGAGCTAAAAATGCTTCAGCGTGTTCACGTCTTGTCATTGTAAAGTGTGTCTGAATTAACGTCTCTTGTCTCTAGCAAACACTGCTTCTGGGACTCAGGATATTTGAGCTAAGTCTTCTTCTTTGACATGCTGCTGCTAGAGCCTCCAGCTGTCACCGTTACCTGCCAAACTAAAGACAACTAAAGTTTTTCAATTTAAAGCCAATTGAAGCGAGTTTGAAAGAATGGGATCAGTCAACTTACCTTTGTAGTCACACAGGATACATCGTTTTACCACATTGCTGTTTCATTTATATATATATATTTTAAAAAAAAAGACTTACTATATAATAACAAAAACATATGTATTTTTATTTGTTTGCCATACAGCAGTTAGCAGTAGTGAAACTATAGCAAGCCAAAAATAAATAGAAATTTTAAATAATTTCAACGTGTTTCATTTAAATGAGCAACAGTAGCATTTCACAAGTGGACACTCAGTCTCGTGTAGTACAGGGCTCTCTTTCTGCATCTATACAAACATTATCATACATCTTTTACCAGCCAAATTAGTGTTTTATTTCAAAGTCAACAGTTGCACATCCAATGTGCAGAAAGAAAGCCTTTGTAATGTATAGACATGGCCCAGGACAAGCAGTTAGGAGACAGTGTTTAACATGCAGGGGATGCAGTTAAGACGAGAGGATAATACTACAAGCAAAGTGCATAAATACTCAAAATAAAATCTGCAAATAACAGACCCTCAAAAGCTACCATGGCGAAGCTATTTAGAAAAATCTCAGGACTTTGTTTATGTACAAAGAAAAATGTTTCAAAAAAGTGACAAAATGTAAGTCACATATTTCCCTGACTGATGTGAAAGCACTAAGTAACTGAGGCAGGACTTCCTCTGTTACCTGTGCAGCTCAGTCCAGCCGACCAATCAGAAACCTCCTAACACTGTCCAGACCGGACTTCTGCCAAACACTGGGATAATGTCCAAGCACCATAATTAAAAACATCTGTCAAAACACATCACACATTCCCTTAAGTATCTCCTGCAGTTTGTTTACAGGTAAGTTGTGTAGGTAATGCTTAAGATAGAACCAGATTCAAAATAATTTTACACAAGCACACGCAAACACACAACTGTGCGAACGCACACACACAGACACTCACACATACGCCCAAAACAGAGATGACTGTCTGTTCACATCCACAGCTCATTCAGTGCATATATTTGTCACAGATGCTTCTCCATGTCTTCATTTCCCTTTATGGATGCGTGGCTCCCATGTGTTTTTGGCAGTAGTACGGAGGCCTGGCAGGGCCACATAGTCCTTTTGGAAGCGTGAATTTGGGGTTCTTTGCCGTTTTCTTTCTCCCTGTGTGGTGAAGAAGGTGTCCTGGAAACGCATACTGGAGGCCGTGGACTAAAAGAATGCAAGATGACAATAACACTAGTAAGTAACGAGGCTCATTATATCAACACAAATGCAAACACAAACACAAACACAAATGTAAGTGTACTTACTAGTCTACGTTTCACCTTTTTAGGTAGATCTTCTTCTAAGGTGTAGATATCTTCTCTTTTTGCAAGTACCTGAGATCCGTCTTCAAACTCTACCTGGACACAGTACGTAAGCCTTTTAGTATTAACTCTAATGTATAATTGTTCAAATTTTTATTTGTTAGTTTGATTGACTGGTGAGAGTGAATTTCTGTTCCATTTTGACAATGGTGAATTCTTGTTCAGCCTTTTTTGGCTCATCTTGCGTCACAGATGCATTTGTGCATAAGTAATGGTTGACGCCCAGCTGCACTAAATAAAGCTTTAAGTGAAGCCGCATGACTCTGTGCTTAGTGAATATTTCAGCGAGTTTGAATAATGCAGATTGTCACCTTCTCATCCCCTTCTTCTGCTCCCTCCATCTGCCTTCACTATAAGTCTTTACTGCCTGTACATCTCTACCTCATCCTCCCACCTTCAAATCTTAGACTTTTTTAATTTACTTTCTGACGTTGGCTCCTTCTCGAACATACCACACGTCACTAGTCCTGATTATTCAAGTTCACTCCTGCACTACTTTGAGCTACAAGTCCTACACCTGAAAATGTACTGGACAAAGACTACTGATGTCTCAACACATGGTATGTACCTGGTACATGTAGGAGATGTTGGATCCCAGATATTTAGCACCATAGAAAAGGCCATCAGGCCATTTCACTTGAACAGCTTCCCCTACTTCAGGAGGACCCATGTTTACACAATCTCTGCTCTAAAAGTACAAAAATACACAGTTAGACAGAGCATGGCCCCACAATCTGCTGCTTTGTAGCTCAACGAGTCAGCTCACATTAGAAACTGTGAATGGTACCAATTCACATTGCTGTATAGTTTGTATACAAAATGCTTTTTTTAAATAGCCAGTTTTATAACCTGCTGTGATACTGTACATTTACCATGTGTAAAATATTGAACATCAATCAAGTTAGATTGTGCCATAGCTTTATGTTATATTTGATTAAAAATCAAAAGAGGTGGACTAAATGAATGTGGTAATTGGTGCTAACTTTTGTTAAAAACACTCGAGGACTGATATACTATATTTAACCAATTAAGGCTCGCTGTAGGAGACCATCACTTGAGAATAACCCATTATTTTCAACTCATCAAGTCAAGTAATTGTTTCTTGCCACAGCAACAGCTCAGCCGCTCACTAATATTCTACTCCAAACTGAATTCCACTTTAGTGATTTATATTTCTGTGTAAAAAGGGTATAATTATTTAAGGCGTACTCACACTGCACCAACTGTCCCATGCCGAGACCAAAGAACGTTTGTAGAGCGTTCTATGGTCTCGGCTGGCCCACACTCACACTGGCCATGTCGGGTCACGTGATCAGGGAGACAACAGACTGCTAGCAAACATCACTGGGATGCACCATTTCTCCACACAGTGCACAGAGCGGCTTAACTTTATTTAAACTTGTACAGTAAACACTCAAACCCGCGTCAGTATTTTGTCTTTTGTTATTAGGAGTGGATTATACATGAAGTTTTGTGAAGGCAGCTAGCTGTAAACAGAGCTCCAAACGGCTGTGAATGATGATATTTCTTCTTCAACAAAACAGTGGCTGGAGCGATCAGTCATGTTGTTTCTGTCTGTTTTATGTGCATTTAAAAACTTTTACTATGGAGGCAAATTGCTATCTTTTATTATAAAGCTGGTAGATGTGTGTGTGTGTGTGCATGTGTGGGCATCCATGCTGTACTCTGGCCCACCTCTGCCATCTGTGCCAAAGTCCTGAAGCGTCCCGCGCCTGGCAAAGATTGGGTGCACTCACATTGGTCAAAAGTAACCGTACTTTAGAGGCATTCTGGGGCTGGGCACAGTACGGTTGGTGCAGTGTGAGCACGCACCAAAAAAACAAACTTGTTCTTGATTAGTTTTGTTCTGCTCAGGGTAAACATACAGCCACTGTAAAGTTCACACTCAAATTGAATGTATATTTATGCTCCAAAGTGTGAGGCTGCTTTGATGCTGGAGTCTTGAATATGGATAAGACCTGATGCATGTGGGACGTGACCTGTGCAGGGTTGTATAATTAAAACATTCCTCACCACGATATCTTCGGGGTAGGTGTCATTGGAGAAGGAGCCATCGTCAAACATGACTTCGTAGAAGGTCTGGGAGCTGATCTGTGTGACCTTGGAGCTGTAGTAGCGCAGGTTCTTGTGTTTGGATATGACCGTCTGGCCCAGAGAGATGGGACCTTGGCACGCCTGATGTTTCTAACAAGTGTACAACATTATTACATCACCATTTCTAACCATATTCATTTAACCATTAAAGGGGCAAAAAATAAAGATTGACGCAAAAAAATCCCCCTCCATATAAGGGTTAATGGGTTAATGGTTAAATTGGCATCTTATGAGAAAGTGCCTAAACTCCATAAACTCCCTTTACCAGTTGGCTCTCTGTCAAATAATGTACTGGTTACCAAGAGTGGTGTGTGTGGTGTGTGGTGTATGTGTGGTGTGTGTGGTGTATGTGTGGTGTATGTGTGGTGTATGTGTGGGGTAGTGTGCGGTGTGTGGTGTGTGGTGTATGTGTAGTGTAGTGTGGTGTATGTGTGGGGTAGTGTGCGGTGTGTGGTGTATGTGTGGTGTATGTGTGGTGTATGTGCGGTGTATGTGTGGTGTATGTGTGGTGTATGTGTGGTGTAGTGTGCGGTGTGTGGTGTATGTGTAGTGTGGTGTGGTGTATGTTAAAACCCTCAGTATTTTGAGGGTTATTACTTTGTCTTGTTTCTAACTGTGAAATGGTTCAATAAAAATGTGCATTACAAAAAAGCTGTTGTTTGGAGGTTTATTAAATAATAAATTGTTTATTTTTTATCTTAAAATGTGCCCTGTTTAATAAAAAATGATCAGATTCAACATTTGTGGATTTTTGGAGGCATATTTCTTATAAAAAAAACATATAGTTAATATAGAATTCTGGCTCCTGCCCCCATCTGAGGGTACGACATCATCACATCCTAGAACCTGCAACCCAGCAGAGACCAGGGAAGGGACTAAAATAAAATAAAATAATAATTATGACAAATTACATACTTTACGTCATAGAACGGGGCAAAATAGTACATTTTATAAAAAAAATTAACTGTTAACAATTCCTTATTTAAAAAAACTAAAAACTACATCTATACAACTAACTAAGTGCAGTCAATTAAAAAGGTTTTTGTAGGTTTTTCAAAGAATGACAGCACTAAGGAAGAACTTACAGACAAGGAGCTCCTCATGTGATGTCTATGACAGGTGATTGACACCACGTACGGCCAATCATCAGGCTCCATGGTTACCCCGGCAGCATGGGCACAGGTCACGTGAAAGGAGGTGGGACAGCGGCCACATGAACACTGAATACAAGCTCCTGTCTGCCTCTTCCCCAAACTCCGCTTACGACAGTAGATGCACTTCTGCAGATGAAACAGATATGTATTAACTGGCCAATATCGTATGTCAATATTTTTGCTCTTTTTAATGGATTTTCTTAACTAAAACTGACAAGGAAAGTAGGCCGTATTGGCATAAATAGGAAAAAGTCTATACAAACTTATTCACCACTCTAAATCTGGGCTTCTACACTCTTACTGCTATACACTTTTAAGGCTATCCCCTGGTTTTCTGCACCGAACAGCCAATCAAGTCCATATCTCGTGCTGTGACATCTCCGCTCTCTCTGCTCACCCCACACCAACCATACTCTCTCACTAAAAGGAAAATCCTGACTCCATCTTCTCATTTAACCCCGCTTGCATCATGTTCCTCTTTCACCGCTTTTACATTCACCCTATCTCACTCCATCTCTTCTCTGATACAAACCTAACACGTTACTTCATTGTTCCGTCTTCCTTTTTCTGGTCAACAATTTGGTAATAAGAAAAAAAAAAAAAAAAAAGGTATAGAACGCTCACTGAAAAAATGCTCATTTTAAAAATAAAATAAAAAACATTCAAAACAGCAAGTCAATCCATTCAGATGTGTGCAAGAAAGGAAAGTTAGTTTAAACATGGAATGGAGTGGTCAGAAACTGGTCCAAAAAAAGAGGAGAAAATATCCAGCGAGCAGCAGTTCTGGGGTGAAACAGCCTTGTTAGTGAATAGTGAGTGGTTGGGGAAGAGGTAACTATTCATCACCACAATTTGATGTCCAATTTAAACTTCTGCAGGTTTTTCTGAGTTGTTGCCATGTGATTTGTCGATTAGACATTGCTGTTTAGAAGCACTAGATCATGTGTCTAGTGAGTGTACATGCTTTTATAACTGCCCTGAGTTATCCAAGTAATCACATCCACTTCCATCTCAGAACACCAGAAGTGTGTGGCGTGGCGTCATGTGTCGAAGTTGCATTGTAGAGAAAGTAAGTGTTCAAAACCCATGGCTCACTAGATAAGACACTTCCTAAATTAAAAATGGTGCCTTGTGTCAGATTTACATCAAGGCTCACCCAAACTTTTAATGTATGTATGACAGACTCATTATTAAGTGTTGTTTTACTTGCTATGCATTAGCGCACTAAGAACATGCTGTTTTGCAGTAGGTCATTCGGGTCAAGAGTCAAACACTTTGACCAATTCAGTAAAACAAGAATGCATTAATTAAATGTTTGCATCATCTATTAAGTCAATGCCTCCCATTCTTTTCAAAGTTCTTCCACTCTTCTCTTTCTGGGCATTGACCCGAGCACTACTTAGTGACCAACTAGGCCTACTTTTTCCGAAGTCCCATACCTCCTCCATTATGGACAGCAACTCACCGATGACTGTCCTGTCTACATATCGAGGGCAGACTGACAAGATTCAGACTAGCACGTGGCACACCCTTGAGAATCCTTACCTTTACCTTTGTCCAAACAAAAAGATGTACATTTGAACATGGCACCATTATGTTGTCATAGGTGATAGTTTTTAGTTTTTGGTGTGTTAGCCTGACCCACTTTCTTTGAAGCTTGTACCTTCTCTGGGGTGTGTTCGGGTGCCTGTGTTGAGCCATGCGTTAAGAACATTCCCACGGTAAATTATGAATGTGAATGTGTGTGTGCGATGGTAAATAATAAATGTACTGAGTTAGAGCAGGGCCAATGGGTACAATGCAAACTTTAAAACACGTGTCTCAGTATTGAAATGATAGACAGAAGGAACAGTAGCAACACTACTAAGCAAATGTCTCGGTTTAATGGTTGTTTACATACAGTATGCATTGATTTGTATGTGTTTTATTCTGGCAAAAGTGCCTTACTGCCTGTCCAGAAAGTAAGTAAAGTAAATAATAAAAAATATAACAACATGAATGCTTTTACATGGTTCATAATGAGATACATAATGAATGAGGTTACCTGTGCACTCTGCCAAACTAAAACTAACCCCACATTTAATTGTTTTACAGCTGTACCACATCCAATTGTATTTTTACTGTAATTTTTTTAAATTTTGACACAGGCAAGTAAAAAGTAGTCTTACACATAATAATCTATGTACATGGGTTCAGTATCTGATTTTACATTCGTTGATAAAAGCAAGTTTGGGTTGTCCTGCTGAAGAAGAGTTGGATTTTATTGATTTTAATAATTACAGACCAGTAATCTAGCACTTCAAACTATACATAATTGTCTGTTTTCTCTATTCTATTATGTTCAGCACTCTGCTTTTTGCTGATCTTTCCTGGGGCCTGCCGTAGAGAGGCTACTATAGTGGAACTATGTCAGGTCTGCTGAGACACACTGCAGCCCTTATTAAGCAAACACACACACGACACAACTAAAAAAAAAACAACACAAATGCACACCAACACTTACAGGCAGTTCAACACACATTAATTATCTGGCTTTGATTGCGGGCATGTTCATCTCACATTGTTAATTAGAACTGTGAACACTTCATTAATTAGACCGAGCCCGTCCTCAAGGACCTGGGGAATTCCTGCACTGCGTCTGTGTGTGTCCTCACCAGTTTAAATCGCTGCAGTGGGATCCTGCTGGTGTCAATGGGACTTCTCTTGGCTTCATCGCTGAACCGCACTTCAGGCAGAGCTATTGCACACATCACATGGGCCCATCTACATATATACACACACAGACAAAATAGATTAATACAATGAGATGATTAAGTCATTCATTGGGCTTGAGAGATGAGCTCCAGTGAGTGAGCCAAGTTAATTACAAAACAAAAGCGCGTCTTACTTGTCATTCTGGGTTTTCTTTAGAGCCCCACCTCTGAGATTACAGAGACAGCATTCCTGAAAAAAAGGCGAGAGACACAGAGGATTTACATGATATTTAATACGAGGTGCTTTTATCTGCATGGTGTGTGGCCTTAAGCACAAGTGTTATGAAGATTATAATAGTGCCCAAATGCAGTCATATTTTATTTCAATCATTACAAAAAGTGAAATATTGCCTTACTGCAGTAACGTTTTCTTCTGTGCAGCGATCACATAACCAGTGTTCACTGATTTCATCCATGGAAACACCATAACAACCTAAAGACGAAAAGGAATTGGTATTTTAGCCATGACGAAGCAATTACACCACAGCAAAAATATCCTATTTCAGAAAGAAAATGGTTAATTTTGTTTTAACTACATTGTAAAGAGGTTCACCCTGGTGCATAAATATGTGTTTGTGAGTTTATGGATCAAAGAGCTGTTTATGTGACAGAACCAGGCGCAGCCTGTGACTGAGGCACTGGTGTGTCACTTAGAGCTCGCTCTTTGTAACTATCATGACACAGCTGACAGGCAGCTTGAAACATAAAGCCTATCACAGGCAAGCCTCCCAGCTTTGTTTTGCTTAGTTTGGTCTCTATCAATAATATAGCAGAGCAGCCTGACGGTTTCTAAAACCACAAAAGCTGGTGGTCACAAAGAGAAAAAAATGGTATTTATAAAGTAAGGCAAATGGGAGTCTTGTGAAAGTTTGTAACTGGTAAGTATCCAAGTACAAGAGGCTTAAGACATAAAAGTTGGAGCAACTTTGTATACGTGATTAAGTCTGTGTCCTTTTCCTCAACTATCCATCACTAAAACCACTAAGATTTAAGCGGGCCTCTCTTTCCTTCTCCCAGATTAAATAACAGAATATAGAGACACAACATCTACTCTTTGTTCAGCCTCAAAACCAAACTTGTGGCTTTTTCATCAGTGTCAAATGACACATCTTTCACCCCAAACCTCCACCTCCGCAGAGTTGCTAAGCATGTGAAAACAGTTAAGTAGACATGAGGTACATGCATAACTGTGACACCCCACTGAGAATGAGATCAAATTGGATCAACACTAGCAAAATAAGTTAGAGGGTTTCAGAAAAGTTCAACGATGAGGATGAGAAAGTGAGCAACTTTTAAAACTTGCCTGAGCACAACCAACTCTTGAATGCCAGCTGAATTGTGTTTGAATAGATATGAATGTGTTAGTGATTGTGGTCAATGGATCGGTATAATCTACACTGAACTGTCTAACTGTGTACAAGTGTAATAGAACAGAGGCTTTTTATGAGTGTGTGGGCTTTTGGACAGGACGTGCATGTGGTGAGGAAAGAAGAGTTGACCCTATTTGGCCGATGATGGAAATAAAACACTCCAAACCACAGTTTTTGAGGGAAACATAAAAGAGGTAAGGCATGTGTCAGGATATAAACCCTCTGACCCTCCAACAAAACAGCAATGACTATAGACAGAGGAGAACGTTGCAAATGTGAGCGATGGTATAGACAAGCTGTGCAAAAAAAAAACAATTCTCGAAGACAACAATCCTTGCCGAATGTACATACTTGCATGGACTTGTAGACAACAGCCCTCGCAAGAGAGTAAGAGGGAGGTGCCATCTTCCTGTAGCAGAGGATTGGTGGGAGTTGGAGGAGAGTTCTGCTCCCGGAAAGAAAAGCAGATCTCTGGAATCAGGGGCTTGCTTCTTTTAGGACACACCGTAGTGGGATGAGTAGGACCAGGAACAGAGGACACATCGTCAGAATATCTCAATTCCTCCGCTTTGTCTTCAGCCTTTTAAAAATAATTAGATCGTTAGTTATTCACTTTCTTACCAGTAGTCCAGTATAACCTAACCTTTATTTGTGTTATTTGCCAAACCAATATCAAACTTAATAACGGTTACCTGGTAATAAGGCATGAATAGTGTACACACAGCACAGTATGGCTGTATAGTGGCCACATGAGCATTGTACTCCTTTTCTGCAGTGAAGCAACTCTTCTTATTCTGCCAGAGGTGGACGAGGGGCTTAGCCCAGGCTTCCATTTCCTGCTCCTCTCCCTCTGCCAGACTGGATTCAGGGGCTTCTAAGTAAGGACAAAAGCAATACCTTAAACTGTGCAATGCTCTAAAAGATTTCTGTCACAACTCTAAAGTCTAAATAATGAATATGAAAGAGATTTATAAGTATAACATATTTCAATCCAAAAGACCTGTGTTGTTTGTATAGTACCTTATAACATATGTCACTAAGCCAGATCTGAGAATTAAGCACCTTACTTCAATTGTAGAAAATGAAGGAGTGAATGGAACTTGGAAGTTTGGTTGATTCCTATAAACTCTAAGCAATATATAGTAACATCATACGTAAGTCCAAAGTCTTCTGCTGCGAAGCCACTATGCAGCACCAACCACTAATGAAACATAAATATAATGTTCTCACCGTCATCACTGACAGCCTGTTGTTTGACAGCTGTGGGCACAGCTCTTGCAGTAGGTTTCCTGAGTGGGTGACGCCAGCTCTTAGCAGTCCTCCTGACTGATACGCCAGGATACTGCAATGAGCAAGACACACAAGCAGATATTACAGTGCCCAGTTTATGTGTATGACAACATATATATTTGTGTATAAAAGCACTCACAGCACAAACCTCCCCAGGTTCAAGAGCTGATTCACCAGCCTCACTGCTCCTAGGATCATTATCCTCCTCTTCATCATATGAATCACTACTGCTCCTATAATGCTGCTCTGCCTCCTCTCCATCAGACACCACTTCATCTATATCGGACACACCATCCTGTTCCTCTGCTTCCCTCTTCCTTTCTCTCCCAAGCTCCTGATAAGTGGTTAGGGTTCCCATTTCATCGGTGTCCCCCCTCAGCAGCTCATAATCTAAGACAGGCTCAATAGCACTGACTAGAGAGGTGGGCTCGAGCTGTGCCCAGGTAAGAGCCCTACTCTCCTCTTCTAACTCCAGACCCTGCTGTGAGTCAGTCACCTCTTTGCACCGAGGTTCAGTCCACATAGTATAGGAGAGGGGTTCATGGCTGAAGTCAGGAGGCAGTTCAGGATTGAGACTCTGAGTAACCACTGCTGGACTGTGGGAGCTCATGTTAGTCCAGATGCTGCTGGTGCAGGGTTTTGGCACCATGTCTGTGTTCTGAGAAGAACCGTGAGAACAATAGTTTGGGTTGTGTGTGCTTGATGTGGGGAAGAGGGTTGTAGAGTTTGAACTTACTGCATCATCTGCTTTTAAAAATGTAAACTGTTCATTACTTAAGTGAGATTGCAGCTCCTTTTGAAGATCTGCTGCATGGATCAGTGGTCCAAAAGTAGCAATGCTGTGTCCAGGAGTAACACTTTCCAGCTTTTCAGAAGTGTTGTATGCTTTCTGAAGCATTGTATGGTCATTGGATGTATGTTTGTGCATAGTATATGTGGTTAAATCAGATGTACCACCATTTCCTGACAGAACTTCTTTTTTACATAAAAAATCTGAATGATTTACAGTGAATGCTTTTGACAGGTCTGTATAATTCTTTTCCTGTTTAGTGTCTTGTGATGGTAAAAATCCAGATGGTGTCTCAGGTTGAAGCACAGGCGCACTTTGGTGTGTGTATGAGCTACATTTCTGGTCGAGTGTTGGCCCATCATCAGCAGGGGTTAGAGAGGGCATCTCTTGGGTCAATACAGGCGGCAAAGGGCAGATGCCAACCTTATCAACTGGCTCAGGGGTAAGACATGGCATATCTATTGCATTCCTCTGTAGCAGAGGAGGAAGTGTTTTGTCACTGTGTTTTAAATTGCTGTTCCCTGCAGGGGAAACTGGATCACAAAATGTGTGATTGCCTCCCTCTACTGGCTCAGTTTTAAGATTATGAAGCACTCCTGTGCTGAAGTGTGTGCTGATATGTTTTGGATCCACTGTGTCCTTTTTGTTCCTAGTGTAGTCAGCCCCTGTCTTGGTGCTTGTACTATCTCGACATAAACACTCAGAAGTGCTGTTTGTGTCAGCCTTTGAGGAGGGAATCCTAGAAGGACAGTCCTGAGATATTGAGAGGTCTGGTGGTTCAGAGGAGAAGCATGTTGACTCATTTGTTCCTGAAAAATATGTGTTTGCCTCAGAACAGTGTGTAATACTTTCAGAAGTCCTGCACATGTCAACAGACCCAGAGCACTGTTCAGAATCACTGTCTGTTTCCTTCTGAACCACAGAAGGGGAGAAGGTTAAAGAGCTGGATTTGGGAAATAGGCTAGTAAAGCCCAGGTCACTCTCCACTCTGTTTACTTTGACCACACACATCTGTCTGCACGGATCTGTAGATATAATATATAATATGAATCATGGATTGTAAGAGTTATAAAATTTCTTCATTGTGACACTGAACAGTTGTATACCTCAAAAACTTAAAGATGGACTTACCAGAAACCTGAATCGAGTTCTGGTCTTGTCTGTGTTTTGACTCTGGTTGCCTGCTTTGTTTTTTCTTGCAAGGTGTTCCTGTCATAGACCTCCTCCCTTTCTTCTTACAACTGCTTACTCCAGCAGTTTCCTCCAACCCAACAGGCTCCTCTGTGGTTCTGAGTCGCTTGGAGCGCATGCGGGAGTGAGTACTGAACAGAGACATAAAAAAATACAACATGACCCTGAGTAACAGTAAAAAATCTAATGTTGGCTATAAAAACAGAACTACTGAAAAACAGATTTTTCATGATTTCCAAACTTTGAGTATTACACAAAAAGATCAAACTTTTTAGAGTAAAGAACATAGGATACTACATTAGAATAATCACTTGATCTTTGTACCCTTGATTTGTAGTTTTAGCCTTGCGTCGTCTTAGCAACCAGTTCTGCAGTTCAGGTGTTGTACTAGGTGTTGCCAAGGTATGATCAATTGGAGCAGAATCTTTGCCCAGCATCCAGTTGTCATATCGATCAGGCTGGAAGCGCTTCACAAAAGGCTCCATGGATATCTTGACCATGTCCTTGCTGCATGTACACTAGAAGCAGAAAAAACAGATATATCACAAACAATGACATAACATGTTTGTTGCATGCACAATAAAATAAATTGGGACATAATTGAGAGTGTTACCTGTGTGGCCACCTTTCCATAGTCTATCCAACGCACAGTTGCAAAATTTGTGGATTCCGCACAGTTGAAGCCATGATTGAAGCCAGCGTGGTAGCCGTAAGGAAAAGTGATCATGAACTCTCCGGCTTCCTGGGTTATCTGCAAGTAAGGAAAGGTAATCAACATTGTGAGTGAGCGAATTACACAAACACATGACAGAACAATAGCAGGAATACAAAAACTATAGTAATTAAAAACCTACCTTATCAAAGGGAATACCATATTTCTTCAGAATGGATGGAGAGATTAAAGTCATCTTGTGTCGAAGAAAAGCTTCACAGCCTTTGAAACTATTGGGAAAGAAGCCTGACAAATAAAGAGACATGTTATAATTTGGACTATAAAGTAGGAAATATGATAAAAGTCTAGGCATATTATAAAATCTAATGACAAGTGCCTTTATAAACTATTGCTTTTAGTTTGGTGTTCAAACACTGCAGTTTTACTGAATTCAAATATAGTATAAATCATTGTATTCTACCTGTAGCCAAACGCTCTAGTCTCTTTCCATGCTCTGGAGGTATAGCATACCTGTTAACACAAAACAGAGCAGTGTGAAGCATTAGTCATAGCAGAAGTGTAGAAGTGTTTCAATACTGCCATCAAGTGGTAAATTAAATGTATGTAGGGTATAACGAGGTTTCAGGTTTTAGCAACATTGTAACATGGTAATATTACAGCAAAGATAACTCAATGTAATAAAATGCACTAAAAGGCAACACTGTATTATCTCTACAATCACCCTCTTTTGTCCTCCCGTCACACTGTGATGCAGGAAAAAAAACTGTGTGAGAAACTCAGGGAGCATGACAGAGTTCCCCTGACGTTGGGCTACATTTGACTAGCACCATCCACACTCAGGTCTGTCGCATTTCTATCATGGTCTCACCTGTCAGCTTAACCCAACACAAAGAGACAGGGTGAGAGGGAAGGTAACCTCACGTAAAGCCGACACAGGCAGGTGGAGGGGGCTGAGGAGTTGAGACTACTGAATTTTTAAGATGCTCCCCTTCAGGGATAAGATGTCAAAATAGCATAGAAATGAAAGAGTGTGTGGCTGTGTGCGCAATGATAAGGATATGTGTGTGCAGTGGGAGCTTCATGGGAAAGTGTCTGAGCATGACACTGATCCCTGTGGGGCTGTAGGGCTCACTGCTCTAATGAGCACAACTCCCTCCGGGGCAAGGCAGTGAGAGAAGTGCAGTAAGCCAAACAGACAAAGAAATAAAAAAAAAAACAACAACTCTATTTTCACCTGCTTATTCATTTGCACAGAACCTCCAAAATTCAAGGTACCTCCTGATCTCTCATGTGGCAAAGAAACATTCTGTAAACTGCATAGTTATTTAGCAATCATTGGATATTTATTTGACCAAAACTGCAGTTTACTGCATCTGCTGTTAATAAGTATACTTATACTGTCAAGTGTAAAAACCTGCCCAAACTAATCATATTCTATCCTTGAAATCCTTGAGAGAAAAAGGAGCAGCATCTATTATACAGGGGCAAACTAACCTAGAATTAAAAAGTTGACATGCCAACTGTGTAATCAACTATCATTTCGTGAGATAACAGTGATGCATTTTTTAAAGCTATAGAGAAAATCTGTGTGTACTCCTCACTAACCATGACTTGGGCTCTCCAAAGTGGAGGTAGTTAATACTGTAGAGGTCCATATCTTCTGTGTGCCAAGAGAAAGAAGTTTTCCACATCCCAAAGTACAAGTATGGGGTGTTGACTCCCTGGATAGACACACCACAGTCCTCCTCTATGACATCCAAGATGGAGTTCAGGTGGGCAATGTTCCACTCTTCCACATCCTGGGAAATTAACAGATATACAGATTGGTTTGTATTCGGAGGTGGGTAGTAACGATTTATATTTACTTAAGCTTTTAAAATAATGTGTACTTCTAGGCACAGTTATACTTGAGTAATATTATTTTGCAACAATACTTCAGTACATCTTTGGCCACTATATCTACATTAGCAATGTATGCTTTCTGTTATACATTTAAACATTTGTGTTTCTTTTTTCCTTAATATTTATTTTACTGTTTGATGCATCAATACTAAGAAAATACAATTAGATTATATGTTCCACCAGTTACTCTGTGACATGGTTCAGTGGTAGGGGTGGTGGTTTGAATCCCTCTCAAAACTGTGGATACTGTTGTTGTGTCCTTGGGCAAGACAACACAACAACCTACATTGCCTATGTATAAATGAGGTTGTGCGATTGGTGTTTGGTGGTGATCGGAGAGGCAGTTGGCGCAGAATGGCTGCCACGTCTCTGTAAGTGTGGCCCAGGGCAGCTGTGGCTACACACCAGTGTGTGAATGTGGGTGAATGAATAATGGATCTTTTTATTACTCTTAAGAAATTTTCTGGACAAATTTGACTATTTACTTTTATCTTCTACTTGACTTGTATTGTTTTGAAGTAACAATACTAGTACTAAACCATTTGTCTGCACTCTCTGTTGGTAATAATCAAGCTCAGATTTGTATGTTAGGTCATGTACAACTTGATCATTATGTGTATTAATCAAGAAAGCAGACAAAAGCCCACCTCATCATAAAGGCTGCCACTGACATCAGCACCATATATGGGTGAAACAAATGTGAGGTTCCTCCAGTACTTCCTCTCAAGGTCTTCATAATTTAGGTAGCGGGGTGTGCAGTACCTGTAGACATTTCAAGAGACAGATTTTAAGTCTGGTATGCATCATTATTTTTCAGTAGTATAATTCATAACGCCATCCATGGTACTCACATGTCACTGTTAGCTAATCTTCTAAACTCCTGCACACTTAGGGGCTTTTTCTGGATGTTGTATTGAGTAAACAGCCCCGACTGGCCTGCCACCATCTGCTGTATGGGAGCATCAATAAGCAGGTCGTCTATGTCATCATAAGTACGCCGTGGCTTCCACCCTTTTGGGGGAATAACCTAAAGAATGAGGAAGTCAAGACATTACAAACTGTAAACAAACTGTAAATACAAATGTGCTCATTATATTTGAAAGTAATGTCAACCTCCTTACCTTTGCCAAACCTGCGCGATGAGCTCCCTGAGACTCCATATAAGCCAGGTACTGGTTAAAGTTCTTGAACTCCTCCATGGTTGGTCTGAAGGTCATAATTTTGCAGGTGGGGTTTGCAGGGGGATATACCTCTGCTCCCGCCATCCTGCTGATTTCCTATTGCGACCTGAAAACACAGAGCACTCATTAATGATCAAAATATAATATATTATAGCAGCTGATGAATGCAACATGGTATTTTAAAATACTTGATATATATGATTATATTTTAAATCACTTGAATTAATTTGTACAAAGTCGATATCAGCAGTTGTTTTGAAAACGTGGTCAAGACAGAAAAATGTGTAAATATAAATTAATACAATTTTCAAATGACTAAATCATTTATATTCTGTTAGTTCAACAGTAAAATTATTATAGAATCACGTATGCAATCGTTCGTTGCAAGTAATAAATTCACCACTAGATGGAAGTAGAGGGTCATCAGATTTGAGCCTTTGATCCCTGTGGATGCCAACAACCCCTTTCCAGATTTTGTCCCATCCCAAGTCTGACTTCACGTGCACGGTGCATCCAGACAAAGGAACACGTTGCCCCCCACCCAAAATAGTTGTATCGGTAACAGTATTTTCAAAGCATTTATTCGCATTAGAGCATATTGTAATGGCGCATAATATGATTATGTAACGTCAAGTTATTGTAGTAACATTATAATAAAACACTTGATTGTACTTTTATTATCTATGCGTTTAACTATACAATAAAATACAACAAACTCCTATCGTTCACCATGAAACAATACCGTCGTGTTTAGATCTTATTTTAAGTTGTTACTTTATAATTTCATCTGAAGTAATACTGATCTTTGTCTGTTGTCAACCAAAGCAGCTAACTAGCCAACTAGGCTACGTTTTGTTGTGACGCCAAGTAATGGCTGCACAAATAGCACTGCTTGCTAACATAGGAAAATAGCTTATTTGTTTAATTTACTGTGTAGTAGCATTCAAAAGTAACACAAATGAATTGTGCATTTTGCTATGCAACTATATATACGGCCACTGTCTCATTTAGCTTAT
Source organism: Philypnodon macrostomus (assembly GCA_036025475.1). Classification (NCBI taxonomy): domain Eukaryota; kingdom Metazoa; phylum Chordata; class Actinopteri; order Gobiiformes; family Eleotridae; genus Philypnodon; species Philypnodon macrostomus. The sequence goes on along the minus strand of JAVQKC010104940.1, from coordinate 14,325 downwards.
GTTAACAAAAAGGAAACACTATTTAGCTGGCTCCCGTAGCTAACTTCACCCATGATTTAAATGCCCCTCGCAAGGTGGCTGCTGCAGACGGGCCTGTAGCTACCTCGCTCTGTGACTTTGTAACCAACTACAAAAAGTTCTGCCACAATCGTTCATATTAGACTCTTTTAGGCCGGCATATCCACAGAAATATTAATACTGTTGAGGTGGGCTCTGTTAGGTGCATGAGCGTGTAAGGGTTCCAATCAGGCTGGCATCGCTAGTGGTTAGCTGCTTTAATAGCCTCGCTAATTCTGCACACAGTCACCAAATTGTAGACTTTTCCAATCAAACAAACACAAAACACGTTTTTAAAGTGTCTATACATGCAGAACCAATGTAGTTTTAACTCAGGTGTTGGGTTTTTTACCTTGATACGGTAAGAGTGGTGTAGTTGTTTATCCCTTCCTTGTTCGTACAGCTGATTCACATGACAGCTGCTCTGACTGCTGCTGCTGCTTCGTGAACCACCGCCGCTCCCCGGATCTGTATCAGATCTGGATACGGACCACGGCCGGTTCACAGTGGACTGCTTGAACATACACCGTGATATCTAACATGGAAACCAACTTTTATTAGGAAAAACTAAATCAAGTGTCTACATTTGTACATTTGAGCAAAAAACGACAATAGTTTAGGTATTTTTAGAAAAATAAATGTATATTATATTTATCATATACTCACGTTGAAAACCAATGGAAAGTCTAATTGCGTATTACAAACATGATCTAAACGTGTAATAAAAATCGTCTAAACACAAATATTCTACATACATTGCTTGATGCTTTGTCTATGTCCGTATCAAAGCAGAACATGTAAATTAATGTAAATTATTGACCACAATAAACCTGGTGCAGCTATCTTCTACTCTTTCACGCCTTTTAGTAGCATATCTTTATGGAGTTTGTTGGATTAGATTTTTACGATTTAAAATCTTTAACTAATAAGCCCCTTTTTGTATCATCCTGTAGAAGTGTTGGATGCAGTAACACGCCGTTGGCTTCAGAGGTCGCTGAAGGCTCTTTTGAGCAAACATGGCTGCCCAGGATGAACTCAGTAAGTTTCACTACCGTTTTTAGCAATGAATATCTGTGGTTTGTGTTCGATCGAAGCTGCCAGACATTTACTTAACACAAGTTATTAAGCTGTGGGACTTGAATGTATAATTGTAACGCTCTTTGTAGCCTCGGTAGAGCAAGCCTCCCGGGTTGTGCTAGCATGTTGGACAGACGTCAGAAGGCCCTATGCACCGTCATGCTCAAAACTACAATATCACGTTGTCTATGAGATCACATTTTATATACGTTTTAAAATATTAAACCGATGGGTTTGAGATATGTAGGCGTATGTGTTGCATTTTCCTGTAAGGTATCACTGTTAGATCCTACAGCGTTTTAGAGAAACTATTAAATGCAATGACCATTCAGCTAACTGGGTAGTCTTCCCCGTCAAAGAAGGTGTTGCCTCAAATAAAATGAAACTCATCCAATGAAACCATCAAGCTCAATAATCTGTTTATAATAATATAATAATTGAATGTGCCTTATTCGGTGGTGCGCACTTATGCTTAACATGCATCCGCATTGGTTTGGTCAGGCGTGGGTTCTGTGTGCATTTTTATGCAGGTTTATTTTATACCATTATGATGGCCTTATATATTCTGTTAAATTAAAGTCTTCTGCATGTAACAGATCAGCTGGAGCGTGTGTTTCTCCGGCTGGGACATGCAGAAACAGATGATCAGCTACAAGATATCATCTCCAAGTTCCTGCCACCGGTTCTCCTCAAACTCTCCAGTGTTCAAGAGGGCGTTCGGAAGAAAGTAGGAAGGGTGTTTCCTCTGTTTGTTGAGATTACAATGTCTTCTTGATTGTTAGTACACACATCTGATCATGCTGGCTGAGTATTTATCATGTTTACACATTTCACAGGTTATGGAGTTGTTGGTGCACCTAAACAAGAGAATTAAAAGCCGGCGTAAAGTACAACTGCCGGTGGAAACTCTGCTTGTCCAGTACCAAGATCCTGCTGCGGCAACATTTGTCACTGTAAATACACCAGTCTACTTTTATCTGATGTTAGAGTTTCTGTTCTAGAGAATTGTTTATTAAATGTTTTGTGTTATTCACAGAACTTTACCATCATCTATATCAAAATGGGATATCCGCGTTTGGAAGTAGAAAAACAATGTGAGTTGGCACCAACTTTGCTTACTGCCATGGAAGGAAAGCCACAACCACAACAAGACAGGTGACGGCACACAGAAAACATCAAAATTAATCACTTAAAACAGACTGTTTATTTTAATTCTTTACATTTTTGCATTATACAGCCTTATGCACCTGCTGATCCCTACTCTTTACCATATGAAGTACCCCACTGACTCATCCAAGAGTGGGGCACCTTTTAACTTAACAGAGAGGCCAAAGACTGTACAGCTTCTGCTGGAGTTTATGTTGGACGTCTTGCTTATGCCTTATGGGTATGTTTCAAAGATGTTTTCATTCACAGTTTTTATACAAATGTGTTGACTTGTATCTACAACATTAGGTTTGTGCTAAATGAATCGCCAACACGTCCATCGCCCTCCTCATCCCAAGGAGGGACTGGCGATGGGGCGGTGGCTAGTACGGGCCAGGGGCTTCCACAGCCTCCCCCAGGAATGAGTGTTTATGCAGCCAAGAGAGTGATCGGAGAGTGCCAGTGGAGTGCTGAGCAACTAGAGCAGGTACAATGACTTAATGCTTTTGATTTAGTTCTGTGAAATCCACATAAATTAATGTTTGTATCTGTATGTTGTATTTTCTGTATCAGTGTAAACTAGGTATTGTGAAATTTATTGAAGCAAAGCAAGTTCCAGAAGTGGAAACAGTAGTGCATCTAGTGGTGGCCTCTAGTGATACTCGGCACAGTGTTGCAACTGCAGCAGATTTGGAGCTGAAAAGCAAACAGAGGTGAGAAACAATAGTTTCAGTATATTAATTATACCTGGTTATGATAAAGATTATACCTAATTTTGCTTATGCGCTGTTATATTTAGCATTATTGATTGGAACAATCCTCTAATCATCAATAAGATGTACAAGGTGTATTTGGGCGACGTTCCACTTAAATCAAAGGTTTGTAGCTTTTATTTTTATACATTTTTATTTTTACATCTGAATCTGAACGTCTTTGTAACACTAACATTTGTCTCAGGGTGCGACCATAAAGCAAGAACTAAAACATGAGCCTGTAAGTACCAGAGTCAAACTAAAGATCCTGCCTCACTTTCTTCGATCACGTCTGGCTGCCGATTGCTTTCCTGCTAATATTCAGGTATGCCATTTTTAACATTAGCACTTGCCAGTTGTGCTCATTTTTGCATTTCCAAACAAAAGTATGTGCACTACAGCCACATTCCAGTTTACTAAACTAAAGCTTAGATATATGTACAACATGTATATATTAAATTATTTAGTTTTTAAGTTGTTGAAGTTGGCGTTAAAGACTCCAGAATAGTCCCATTACTTCCCTGTTTTTATGTGTTTATTTTTTGGCAGGTTGTGTATGACGGCCTTTTTGGAGCGAACACCAACAACAAATTGCTGTCACTTACTTTACAGTTTGTCCATCACATCTGCATGGTGTAAGACTTAAAACCACTACAACACATTCTCAGTGATTTCTGCTCACGATGTCTACAACTACTTTCTACCTTTCCCATTTCAGGTGTCCTGACACAAATAAGCCATTGGGTCTAATGCTGCTTAATGGGCTCACCAAGCTTATCAATGAATACAAGGAGGTAAAAACTAGTAACTTTATTGTTCATCTTGTAGACAGACAGAACTTTATTAATGAAGCACTTGTTTTTACAGGATCCCAAGTTATTATGTGTTGCATACTCAGCTGTTGGCAAGCTATCAAGGTATTAACTCCACTCTTATCTGAATCGCTATATTAGTATTGATCTTTTTAATTTACACATGCTGTTCTTTTAGCCGGATGCCACAGCTTTTCACCAAGGACATTGCCCTTGTTCAGCAGTTCTTTGAGTCAATGTGTAAGGTGGGAGCATTTTATTTTATACAGTATGTTTTCATGCACTTTCATTTACTTTGATTTCTTTAATTATGTATTTTTTGTTCAGGAAGAGCCTGATGTTCGTCTAGCCATTCAGGAGGCTTTATCTATGATGGTTGGTGCCTTTGCTAACTTGCAGGGAGCACAGCTAAACCTGATGGAAGCACTGGTTGCGGCATACTTAGTAAAGGTAGAAGAAATATTTACTCAAATATGTGATTATGTATATTGATTGACAGCTTCTTTAAACAAACATTAACTTTTTTACAGCCAGAGGTACAGGTTCGCCAGGTGGCCATGAAGTTTGCAAGCATTGTATTTGCACCAGACCATGTACCATCAAGATACCTTCTTCTCTTGGCAGCTGGTGACTCGTAAGTTTGAAATAGGCCGCTGTCGTAAACATCATTTTCTGAATGACTCTTTTTAAGGATACAATTGTTTTCTATGCTATAGGCGTGAAGAGGTGTCAGGGGAAGCCCAAAGGGTTTTAAGGACTATTACTACTAAGATTTCAGAGAAGGAAGGACCAAAAACAATGCCCTCCTTTCCAGACATGGTTGCTTATGTTCAGGAGAAGGTAAAGGAGCATTATGTAATATTCACTTTATTTCTAGATTATGTGTACATATATAAAAGTCTTTAATTACATTAATAGGCTGCTCAGAGAATTAAAACTCCAGCAAAGTACATTGTTGGGACATCGACCATTGCCTTTAATCCATCTGCATTTGCAGAGGTAAGATTAATTTAATTTTCATAATAGCAAATTCTGACCTGTAACTTTATAATTTATTGTTTTATTATTTTTCCCAGATAATTTTGTACCTGAGGATGTGTTTAGCCCACAGTGCAGGTGTCACACCCGTTTCTGCACGCTTAACAGATATGCAGGATGATGCCCCAGCCATTGGCCGCTATGTCCAAACATTACTGTCCTCTGAGCCTCAACCTTCAAAAGAGACTCAAGCTAATTCTGTGTATATTTACATGGATCTGCTGCAGCAGCTTCTCTCTGCCGTAGGAGGTAACATTTAAATGAATAATATACAGTAGGTTATGTATCAAATCAACTGTCCTATTTTTTAATTATGATCAAACTGCACTTGATATTAGTTTTCTATACGGTATATAGAAATATAATATTTTGTTTATCCTCTGAACAGGAATTCCAGTTATGTACTGTCTACTGGAAGTGGTATCTGTCTGTCCAGAGAAGTTAGCTCCTAGATTTGTTGATAAAATTGACTGGATCAAAGTAAGTTGTTTTGTATGCAGTATGTATTTTTTCATTACATTTGTGATTATTACAAAAATGTACATATTTGCCTATGTTTATTTTTAGAGCCTGATGAATACAAACAAGGAAGACATGAGGGAGCTTGCTGCACAACTGTATGCTGTTGTGGTCTCGACTATGACCGGCAATGAACTACAGACGGCCGTGCATAACCTCGTCAAGATCACAAAAGATAACCACGTAAGCCAGTGACCCTCTGCACTTTCTTTTTGTCCTTGAAAATGTACCTTACCTGATTTATCATTCATCACAGAGCCTTGAGACTCAGCATGGGGCCATTTTGGCTCTTGGGTTTATGGTTGGAAGGTACATGAGCAAAAAGAAGTCCATTACAACTGGGCAGCAGCTCAACATTACTCACCAAGAGGATTATGAACTTGTGTCATTGGCTACGAAGACAATTGGTATGTATGCATTTTGACTTCTCTATTTGTCTTACTGCATTACTGGACTTTTTCTAAACTGTCATTCTTGTTTTGATGTCCTTCCAGGTTCTTTCCTGGACAACACTAGCGCGCTTTTGTCAGTTGCAGCCTGTACAGCTCTTGGAGAAATCGGACGCAGTGGGACCCTTCTTATTCCTGCTGAAGGTGAAGGCTTCACCAAACTGTCTGCTGTGGATAACCTACTGGCTCGCATTCCTTCTGGCAAAGAGAGCTCTAAAGTAACTACAGACTTTCAGGAAGATGAGGGGAAAAATAGTAATTCTTTAACCTTACATTTTAATATCAACTTGTGTTCAGATGAAGGAGCGATCAATCCAGACATTGGGCTACCTACCAGTCGGTGATGGTGACTTTCCTCACCAGAAAAAACTGCTGCAGGGGCTTATGGATTCTGTGGAGGTATAGAATACATAGGTGCAATATTATTTATTATTATTCAACATGTAGCAAATGAAATTAATGAAATATCTTTTCTGTGTTTTAGGCAAAACAAGTAGAGTTGCAGTTTATTGTTGGAGAGGCTATCACAAGTGCAGCTATAGGCACAAGTTCTGGAGCAGCCAGGGACCCATGGACATGCACTGAGGAACAATACAGTCCACCTTGCTGTAAGTACTTAACACAATCTTTAAATTTATGTTAAAGTTTACTTTGACGTGAAAGTAATTGGTTGCTTTACATTTTAGTTGTGAAAAACAATGATGTGGTTCCTTGGGTCCTCAACTCCATCCTGGCAAAATATATAACCAGCCAAAACCCCCATGTCCGACAAGCAGCCTGTATCTGGTTACTTTCCCTTGTGAAGAAACTAAGCCAACACAAAGAAATAAAGGTAAGAATAACTCATTTCTGATGCACTTCATTTTTATACATCTTGTAGCAATAAAGATTTTTGTTTTTTTTGCAGTCACATTTGAAGGAGATTCAAAATGCATTTATCTCTGTCCTGTCAGACCCCGATGGTATACATTTATAGATTTATCATACGTATGTTTTAACTTGACTGTTTGTATTGTTCATTGCCTAATTTCTTGTGTATTTGCAGAGTTGAGTCAGGATGTGGCATCTAAAGGTCTTGGTTTAGTTTATGAGATGGGAGGAGAGAAAGACCAACAGGAACTGGTGTCAACCCTTGTGGAAACACTCATGACTGGAAAGAGGTGAGCGCGTGATGAAGGTTCTTTTTTTTTTTTTAAATCTAGTGTAATAACAGTTCTTATTCTATTTAAGATAACATCACTAATACAGTATGATCACATTTTTGTTAGGGTGAAACTTGATGTATCAGAAGATACAGAAGTGTTTCAAGGGGAGGGTTTAGGGAAAACACCTGATGGGTAAGATCACTATCTATGAGCACTGACAAAATAATAATGGCAGAAACTGACTTTTTAATTTATTTTTTATTATAGCCACGGGTTGTCCACATACAAAGAGCTCTGCTCACTAGCCAGTGACCTAAACCAACCGGATCTTGTCTACAAGTTTATGAATTTGGCAAGTCATCACGCCATGTGGAACTCTCGCAAGGTATGGGACATCCGTTTGACTTCTTAATGTTTTAAACTGAATATTTGGCCTCATTTTACCTCCTCTTTATTTAGGGAGCAGCTTTTGGGTTCCACATGATTGCAGCCAAAGCTGGTGAACAGCTGGCCCCCTTCCTCCCACAGCTAGTGCCCCGTCTCTATCGCTACCAGTTTGACCCAAACCTCAGCATTCGCCAAGCCATGACCAGCATTTGGGACGCCTTGGTCACTGATAAGACCCTGGTATATAACCATATTTACAAGTCGTTTACTTAATCATTTACTACCACATTAGATTTTTTATTATTATTTGCATTTGTGATGCAGGTGGATAAATACCTTAAGGAAATTCTGCAGGATGTTATTTCCAACTTGACAAGTCCTACTTGGAGAGTACGAGAGTCCAGGTATAAATAATATATAAATAACTATGGGTTTTTTTATGTCTATGTTGCCTTTTATTACTAATGAATACATTTTGTTTGCAGCTGCTTGGCCCTGAACGATTTGATAAGGGGTCGACAGGCAGATGATCTAACTGACTATCTAGCAGAAATCTGGGAGACACTATTCAGAGTCCTTGACGATATCAAGGTCTGCAGAAACTAGTCATGACACTTATATTATTTATGGATTTATAATTGTCGTAGGACTCATGAATGCCTAGTCTCACTTTCTTAGTGTTGTAGTTCAGTTATATAGAGCTGAATCTTTTGTTATATCACTGCATACTTGTGATTATAGGAGTCTGTAAGGAAAGCGGCAGACCTTACTCTGAAGACACTCAGTAAGGTGTGTACTAAAATACAACAGGTGTGTTTAGTAGTGTCAGCCTCGTGTTGTTTAGTGAATCTTTGTCTTGTGTTTAGGTGTGTATCCGCATGTGTGAGTCCACGGGCTCTGGAGCTCAGAGGACAGTGTCAGTGCTGTTGCCCACTCTTCTGGAGAAAGGCATTGTTAGCAACGTCTCAGAAGTGCGCTCACTGAGGTAATGTTTACTATATACTTATATATTGCCCTGGATGGTTGTTTCTCTGATTTTATTTGTGTTTTACATTTTCAGTATTCAGACCTTAGTGAAGATTAGTAAAACAGCTGGTCCCAGGCTCAAACCTCATGCTTCAAGACTCATCCCAGCTCTTCTGGAGGCTCTCAGCACCCTGGAGCCACAAGTCCTGAACTACCTCAGCCTCAGAGCCACAGAGCAGGAGAAGGTTCTGCTTGAACTTTGTTTGACTAAAAGTTTTGTTTTTGTAAGATGTTCCATAAAGATGAATTACCCGTTTATGGTTTTTGTAGAGTGCCATGGATGCTGCGAGGCTCAGTGCTGCCAAGTCCTCCCCAATGATGGAGACCATTAATATGGTAAGATGAGTAACAGTGCCTTGAAGCATGGTCAGATTTTCTGTATATTGTGAAAAATACTGTATGTGTTGTTGCTATAATGTGTCCTTTGTGTTTCAGTGTCTGCAGCACCTTGATGTTTCAGTGCTGGGGGAGCTGGTTCCCAGGCTCTGTGAGCTTCTGAAGAGTGGAGTGGGCTTGGGCACCAAGGTAATATAGATTGTAATGTGTTTTATAAACACTGCCTAACTTCAGAGTTATCTTTTTCACGGTGTCTTCTCTTCTGTCTTCTGTCCAGGGCGGCTGTGCAAGTGTGATAGTTTCATTAACGGTGCAGTGTCCTCACGACCTTACCCCTTATTCAGGTGTAGTAAAAGTCACTTGTCACTTACAGTATTGTGAGACACAGTATTTACTGTGCCTATAACTACATTTTTGATCTTCCAGCTAAATTGATGAGTGCACTATTAAATGGAATTCATGACAGAAGCAGTGTTGTACAAAAAACCTTTGCATTTGCTCTTGGACATCTAGTCAGGGTAAGCATGCAGTTTATTTTATTTATAGTCTTTCTAGTTATGCACAATTAAAAACTGTTTATAATCTTTCACCAGACCGCTAAAGACAGCAGTGTAGAGAGACTACTGCTGAAGCTCAATGCCTGGTACTTGGAGAAAGAAGGTGAGAAACCTTAACCTAAATCAGTTAGCCCGACAATACTGGCTTTGATTTAAATATTATAAATGTTATGCATCTTTGTTTGTGTTTCCAGAACCTGTGTACAAGTCGTCATGTGCATTGACTGTGCACGCCATCAGCCACTATAGTCCAGATGTGCTGAAGGGTCATGCAGGAGTGGCTCTGCCCCTGGCCTTCCTGGGGATGCATCAGGCTCCAGGTCCTGACGAGGAGAAAGGAGAGAGCCATGATGCCACACTTTGGGCTGAGGTCTGGCAGGACAATGTACCAGGTTACTATTGAACTTTTGAAAACCTATCTCTGCATTTCATACATTTAAATGCATATTATTAATATATACCGTATATTACTACTAGGAAGTTTTGGAGGCATCAGGCTGTATATGACTGAGCTTATTGCTATAACACAAAAAGCGCTGCAGTCCCAGTCCTGGAAGATGAAGGCTCAGGGTGCTGCTGCCATGGCAACTGTTGCCAAGGAACAGACGGGCTCATTGGTGGCACCACACCTTGGTTTGGTGCTAACGGCTTTAATGCAAGGCCTAGCTGGACGGACATGGGCTGGCAAGGTAGTGACTAATAACAAGAGAATGTTTGTTTGAATTTAGAACAGAAACCACTCATCAGAATGTAACTTCTTTGTTGCAGGAGGAGCTGTTAAAAGCCATTGGATCAGTGGTATCAAAATGCAGGTAATTGACATAACTTTTAAGAAATTTTGTTCATTTTCTTTATTTTCCACATTGTCTGGTAATTTGTTGTCACTGTCTTCAGCGCTGAGTTACAGAAGCCATGCCCAGGTCAGCCCACCATCACTGAAGTCCTTGATGTTATATTGAAGGAATGTCGTAAAGAGAGTCTGATCTACAAAATGGCCGCTCTGCGTTGTGCTGGAGATGTGTTGCACAGCAGCCAGGAGGACTGCTTTAGTATTATAGCGGAGATACTTTTACCTGTCATTTTGAAGGTATTATCTTGGTGCTACTTTTCTTTTTGGCTATAGCCAAAACTTTGATTGTTTTAACTGAAACACTTCTTTATAATCAGAGCTGTCCAGAAAACCGTGGTAAGAAAACATCCAAAACATCGGACGATGAGGATGATACAGACCGAAAAGAGAAAGAACTGAAGTCCGAAGCTGTCATTTGTGCTTTTGAAACACTTGGGAAAACCTGGCCCAATAACCCACAAACTCAGGGTAATGCCAAAATCAATATTACATTGTTCATTCTTATTGGTTACAGTTTGATACTTTAATCGTACATTTTCTTTGCAGCTTCTTTTCAATTGGAAGTGTGTAACCTGATATGTGAAAACCTCAAGTTGAACACATGGAAAGTTCAACTTGCTGTTTTAAGCTGCATGAAGGCATATTTCCAAGGGTAAATGTGTAGTTGTAAACACCTATTGCGCTGGAAGGTTGAAAATATCATTAAATACATGAATTGCTCTTGGTTTTACAGGTTACTGATTTTAGAGAAGGGTAACCAGAATGTGAATGACCTGACTCTCATACTAACAAACACCTGTGCTGCTCTCACTTATCCTTTAGGTAAATGTAGTGTACACTACACTATGTACTCATTCACAAGTGTGTGTGTGTGTGTGTATATACATACACACATGTTTACACACACACACATACATATGTTTACACATATGTTTACACTACATCTGTGTTTTTCCCAGAAAACAGAAGTTATTCTTCAGTGAGAACAGAAGCTTTGTCAGTTGTGGATCTGATTGTAAAGAGAACTGGAGGTATAGTTATGCGCTTTTATAGATTCAATCTGTGATGATTACATACTATTTCTGTACAGTAATGTTTTGCTAATTTCTGATTGTTTGAATTGTCTGGTGGTTGTTGACAGAGAGTGAACAGTGGGACTGTGTCTCTGTGAAGAGTCGTGAACAGCTGCAGCGCTCCCTCTCAACTCTGCAGTCAGACAACAGGCCTGACCTGAGAGATAAGGCCCAGGAGCTACGCAGGCACATCCAGAGCCAGCCATGAACATGCACAATGACCACAAACATTAGCACATCCTGTTTGATACCATTACACTGACTACAACAATTACATTAATTCATATCTGTGTGGGTTAGCTTTTAACAATGTGTGTGTACTGACCGAATAAACAGCCAAAAACTTACTCAAACTGGTGACTAGTTTAAACTACTTGCATTTGAAATTACACTCATCTCATCAAAATGTTTTATTCTGTAACTAAGTAATGGTAAACACAGTAGTCCAAAGGGGAATTGGTTGCACTATGTTCAGTTACCTGTTTACAAGGTGTGAAAAGAAATGCCATTGTTATTTGTCCCTGATGAAAATAAACCACCTTTACAATATGGACTTGAGTACTTTTAATAAATTGGACAAATGAGAAAAATAACTATGCATGTTGTATTAAAAGCAGTTTTATTTACTAGACAAAAGTTTAGGCTGAGTTTAAGTCATTAAGGTTACAATATACAGTTAAAAGGTTTGATAGAACATACACAAAAAGAGGGTGTAGACAAAGAGCACAGACAGATGTAATAGCTTCAGAAACCAAATGTAAAACAGCTCGGTACAAAATAGTATCAACATTATTATATCTTCCATACATTTATCCTACTTGATCCTCTTGGGCTTCTGGTGAGCCTTGTCCTGACCTTTCTGATTAAGATTTATCTCATTTGAGCTCAGTGCAGTTCGGCTGACAGTAGACATACCATCGACAAACTTGGTCTTGAACAACACATTGGCATTTGTGAACATGCCATCCTTAAGAGAAACGACAATAAACTGCAAGAGTAAAAGTAAACAAAGGTTAGAAATTATTGGAAAGATAGAAAAAAAAAATTACTTCACTTTAAATTTGGGCTAAAACATACCTGTGAATGTGTGAAATGTGTGCGTAGCATTTGGCCAATATTTTGTGTGTGAGAGAGATCGAGAGCAGCATCCACCTCATCCAAGATGTAGAGGGGTGCCGGTTTGAACAGCAACATTGCCAGAATAAGGGACAAAGCCACCAGTGATCTACAGTAGAAATTAGATACATACAGTACATTAGTCTTTTAAAATGAGGGTAGAGTTCAGATTAGCAAACGCAATATCCATAGAGCAACTATCTTAAATATGTCCCAATAACGCCATGGTTTTTAAATCTGATATGGTTTAAATCATTTTCCCCATTAGTACCTTGAATGAAGATTTGTTGACTAGATAAATATATTAGTATACATGTCAAATTATAGTCATGATTTGCCTTGTTTGAGTCCTTGATAAGTCTCAAGGCAAAGCATATCAAATATTGAATCTTTTTCTCATATCAAGCATATTTAAAATCATATTATTAAATATTTCAAAACATTAAAAATACTGTCTGTTTACCTTTGGCCTCCACTGAGCTCTGCAAGGTTTTCCTTCCATGTGCTGCCCAAAGCAACTTTAAACTCCAGACCCTGCAGCACTCCACATCCCTGGGGAGGAGCCAGTTTAGCTGTTGCTCCTGGCAGGAGAGTGGAAAAGATGGAGCCAAAATCTTTGTTGACCTACAAAAATAAAACACCAGAAAAAGATTTTTAAAAAAGGGACTTTTTTTTTTTTTACTCATTCAATCAATTTAAATGTAGGGGTGGGGGATACGGTAAAATATATTACAATTAAGTATTAAGTATTACACGTTTGCAGCTTCTTAAAACCCCTTTAATACAAATTCCTATACATCCAATCTAATGTCCCTTAATACTGTTATTCTTTTTTTCTTAATATGAACACTGGCATTGTTACAGTAAAAATGACAGGGAGGAGCAGAGCATAAATGAATGCACTGTATCACAATTCAATGATCTTCCCAGGTTAGCACATCATTATAACTTCATATCACAATGACATTTTTTAATCGCCCTATGGCCCACCTCTATTTAAATGTAAACAAACTCATTTTAAAAACTCCTCAGTAACTATTGCAAACCTTCTGCCATGCAATTTTCAGGGCTTCATTCTTCTTCTGGTCAAGCTCCTCAATTGTCTGCAAGATTTTGGCTTTATCGTTCTCCACTATCCTTTTCTTTTTCATCACGTCATTGTACTGTAAATATACACGATCATTAGTGATATATAATGAAGAGGAACATGTAACAACAATGTTCAGCCTTAGTTAATGTTTCTGCACTTACCCTTTCCTCTGCCTCATTGAGCATGTTCATAGCCCTCTTGTTGACATTTCTCTCCAGTTTCGTGGTGGTCTCCTCCAGTTTCTTCAGACGCTGACCGGCCTCACGAGGATTGTTGGTCTTGAAGTCATAAGAGGAATTTGGCTGACCAAAAAAGTGACGCTCTGATTGTATCCAGTCATGTTCTTCCAGCATCCTTGATACCTGGAGAAAATCAAAGAGAAAGACTAATGTTCTGCTGTTGGTGAGTGCAAAGTCAATAGAGCTTTCGATTCCTACCTTATCAGCAGCATCCTGGCTGTCTTTGCGGTGTTTACTGATGTTGTGCTCCATTTCTTTGATTTTTAGCTGGACCTCATTGTTCTGCTCTCTTATCTTATTGGCCTCTGTGCTTTTCACCTGCAGCATTTTAAAACACAAGACCGTTAGCTTTATAGTTATTGTTTATTCTTTTGATTTAATAAGAGGAAAGCAGAACCTTAAGCTCTTTGTCTTGAGCCATGATCACTTCCTTCTGTTGAGCCAGTTCTTCCTGGGCTTTGCGCACTGCATCCTGCAAAGAAGCCAGGCAACATTAAAGGGCACTTTCATTTGCATCATTGACACATTCCAAGTCAGTCATTATATCGGCGAAAACAGCGTGTCGCCGATATTATGGAATCACGTCGGTGTTCGTCCGCGTCCGCGTCCGCAGATCCTAGCTGTGAACGCGATAACTCAAAAACGAATTGCCGGAT
>JAVQKC010104930.1:0-27255 GCA_036025475.1 Philypnodon macrostomus | reverse complement strand
GGTAACTGCCATCATATTGGTCAGATGTGTTCAGGGCCGGGGGGTAATTAGGTATTTCAGGTTAGAGCCTAATCGGGCAAAGTATGTACAAGTTAGAGGCTGTCAAATATACCTGACCTCCCAAATTAAATCCAAAATGGCTGACTTCCTGTTTGTTGTAGGGTGGGGTCATAATAATATATACACACAAAAATCAAGCCTCAAACCTCAAATAGTAAAAAATAATCCAGGAAATGAATTGTGGTCTAAATAAGTTAATATAACTATAACTATAATATATAACTACCTTATTCAGTCTGGTGGTTCAAATATTTTGTGACCAGATACTGTAAGGCTATCGACTTTACATTTGCGATATGATTTTTAAAAGATTTTACACACATGCAAACAGCTCAAGGACTTAACTTGTGTAAATTGCCTTTTTTTTGGTGCAGACTTCTATGATATCTGTGATGAGGTGGACTGCACAGGCCCCAGCTGTCTGAAGTCTGAATGCCGCTGTGCCCTTGGAACTGTCCTGGGACCAGACGGACAAACATGCCTGGGTGAGACGCACACAACCAGGAAGGAACAGTGGAGACAGCAAACAGATAAGACAGGCTGACAAGCACAAATGATGAACGCTTTACATAAAACTCAAATATGATTATAGGCTTCAGCGGGGCTACTCTTGTTGCAACAAAACTCATATCAGTGCTGTTCATTTCATTTCAGCTGTTTACATTTTTACCTCCATCATTTGTTGTACATACAGTCAGCCAGTTTGGAATAGCAGAAATGATGCTCAAGTCGTTCTGCTTGCTTGCGAAATACCCTCCTTTTAATTATCTTCTCAACTAAACAATTCTTTATAGAAGATTCAGACAGACCTCGACAACCTTTTGAAACACAGCAGATTGTTTTTTTGTGTATTTTTGGAGAAGCCTGTTCTCTTGAGGCCAGTGTGTGTGGCAGTGGTAGACAGCCTGTTTGCCTAATGATGGGTGACAGCCAAGCAGCAGCGAACCTATCCAGCCTGAAAAACACCATTATCCCAGTTCTCACTCATCAACTAAATCTACCTTAGCCTGTCTCAACAATTACCTGCTTATTTCTGCCCCCTCTCCTACAATCATACCGATCTTAACATGGTTTCACACTAATACTTCAAATCCTAAAGGTCTGGCCACTTTATTAGGTAGACTTATTTATCTGCAGCTAATTAGCCAAGTTAAGCCAGTGGAACTAGTCATGCATGTATTTTCAAAACAACCCAGCTGAAGTTCAAACTCAGTATCTCAGTAGAGAAATGTATTTGTACAGCTCAACCTAATAAAGTGGACAGTTTGTCTTTTGAACTGAATTAATCATCCCCTTCACTGAACTAAAGTGCACCGCCTTGAGGTGATCAAGTCCACACAAATGGTGCTAGGTCTATTAAAACCTGCCATGTGTGTTAATAATATGTGACTCGGGTGAGATGTGTGTCTCATATTCAGATGTTAACGAGTGTGAGAAGTCCAATGGAGGCTGCGCAGAGGTCTGTGTTAACACCAAAGGCTCCCGTCGCTGTGAGTGTGGGCCTGGGCGGGTATTAGCTGAAGATGGGCTTAACTGTAAAGGTACGTATAATTAAGACACTAGACATGATTTTAATTAAGGTATAAATCCACCCAGTGCACTGTCTCTCTCATGTCACGCCTTACTGGTTAATTGTATAGAGATGGTAGGCTGTCACGTTAACAACGGAGGCTGCAGTCACGCCTGTTCCACACTGCTGGATGACTATCGGTGCCACTGTCCCAGAGGGCTACAGCTGGCAGAGGATAACCACACATGTCAGGGTATGCATCAATAGAAGTGACAGAGGATGGCATATATAGTGTATATGTAGGCTTCAATTAGTGTTGTAGACAAAATATTAATTAATTAATCATGATCATGCACTTCTGAGGCTGAACATGTTTTATAATTGCTGTTAATTGGCTGTGTAAAGACATGAGCCTATGATGTACAGACATAATATAAACCAATGGTTCACCCCATCTCAAAACATACACGTTTCACGTAATAAAATATTGGACTAAATCAGTTTAATTAAAAAAGTGCAGTTATTGCCTAGTGCAATGTAACATATTGTGTAACTGAAACTTTTAGCAAAAGAAAAAAAATGTGAGCTCTTTTGGGTTTATAGTGTTCAATCAATACCAAACCACAAAATGTTTCACCCCATGAGCCCAGTCTTTTATTAAAACCATCAATATTGGCAAACAAAATGATTATTGTGAAATGCCAGTTCTCTCATAAACAACCTTATGATAATACATAGTTTTAGAAATACTAGTTCACTGTTCCTCTGTAAGACCTTGGTGTTAGACAGGTGTGCTCTATCTATGAGAGCAGAATATGAATGTATGACACACACATTCTTTGTGTGTGCAGTGCCAGTGCAGTGTGACTCCAGCTCCATAACTGTGTCAGTGCCTAAGGACCTGGTGGGGGGACTGGAACTCTTCTTGTCCAACTCTTCTTGTCGCGGTGTCTCCAACGGTACTCACATCAACCTCAGCTTCAGCCTCAAGACCTGCGGCACCGTGGTGGAGGTCAGGCTTACTGAGTCTAAAAACAGAAACACAATGAACAGGGTTGCTATGATACACAAACAGTTTTTTTAACATTCAAAAGTCGCCTCACTTAAAATGTTGATGTCTATGTAGTATTAATTCATTTACATGCCTTACCACCAGCTTTCTATTTCAGTATTCCTTTTTTCAAGCTTATTATTTATGTCAACCTTTGGTATGACATATAGCTTACCACTAGAGTGAATGAATAATGGGATTCTGTTATTTGAGGACCTCAAAGCCATTCATTTAATTCCATTATTTTTGATAGTCATTTTTTCACAGGTAACTGACGACAAAATAGTGGGGACCAACTTGGTGACGGGCCTTCCTAAGAGCAGCCCTGGGAGCAGTGGAGACCTGATTGTCCGCACCAGTAAGTTGGTGTTGCCAGTCACCTGTGAGTTTCCCAGGGAGTACCGAGTGTCCGATGGATACCAGGCCAGTCTGCGCAGTTCGGATCTGGAGTTGGCTGGCCACAGTGAAGGAGTCTTCTCTTTCTCCCTGGAGCTGTTTAAAAGTGCTGAGTTTTCCGAGCCGTACCGCACTCCGCCCCAGCTCAGACTTCACGATACGCTGTTCTTCGGAGTGGAGCCCAAGGAGAGACTGGAGGGTCTGTCTGCGCTGGTGGAGAGCTGCTTTGCTACCCCTGGCCCTAAAGCTGACCAAGCACTGAAGTATTATCTTATCAGAGATGGGTAAATGTAACGTTGGTTGGATTTTGACTTCATGGAAATAATATCTTTATTCTTTATGAAAATGTAAGCTTAATCATTCTGCTAGCAGAAGGTCATTCCACGAAATCGGTGCCTTTTGGGTCCCTAAGAAATATTTGGTCACAAAAATGTCTAGAACAAAAATACATTAATACTTTTAACTTTACTAGTAACAATACAGCAAATTATAGCTAAATCATACACTATTCAAAATAATTAAAATTTGATTTAAGTGAGGTTTCTTTTTTGGAATAGATTTTGATTATTTTGATAAAATAGACACCATTTTATCGGTGTCCTCTGATTTCACGTCAACCCTGTTACCATGCCCCAAAACCTCCAATTAAATCACGTATCTCATGTGCAGCAAAGTGGATCATCTGTCAGCAAGTTTTCCACCATTTAAGCCAGAAAGCTGCTCTCTTTCTCTTCTATAATATATATTTTTTGAGTATTTTATGGGTTTTGGGTGGGGGGGATTTTCATACAGTCAACCCTGTTACCATGTTTTGACATATACATTTTATAATTATGTGTTGACCCTAATATGACTAATGTACTTTCAGAGTGTACAACACGTAGCGCTGTGTCATTTAGCATATTAGTTTGGAAATGCCAACCCTGTTACTGATGTCAATGAAAAACACCGTACAAAAAAGATTGAGAGGCCAAACAAGGTTCACACCGGGACTAAAACTAAATCATGTCTGGACTAAACCAGATCGTATCTAGTTCTAATATGTATGAGATGTTTAAATACCAGATAACCATTGACAGATTATTCCAGTAACAAAGAAAGGAGCTCTGGGATGCATTAGGACAAAACAAGGACTACAGTATACCCGGACTAAATCTGGTCCAAACCAGAACTAAACCAGTACCAAACCTAAACAGGACTAAAACAGAGACTTGCTTCCCATGCAACTCCTGCTGGTACTAAGGAGTCTGTTTTCTTGGCCTGTGTGAAATTTGTACGCACTAAGATGTTATATGTTTATACAAACTAACTCAAAGATAGTGAAAAGCTCAGTAGCAAAGATTAAGTGGATTCTTGAGTCTCATCTAAGATTTATCTGACAGTAAATCCGGCAAAGATTGGTATGATTTGTGCCAGCCTTACCTCAGTTTATGAAAAACTACAAATCAATGGCATTTTCAAACTGCGTCGTTAATGGCGAGGATGTAATCTCAACCTTAGAGCCTTTAATGGGTGTCACAAGATCAGCTTCATCTTCAGTGCTTTTAAAAAAGACCAGTTATGGAACAGAAACTGTCTCTGCTTTAGGAAAATGTCAAACCCCAAAAAGCCACTGGCATTCTGCTTTGATTAATAGCAATAGAAAAGTTTGCCTTATTATCCGGGGAGCAGTCACTTTTACTAAAACCATTGCAGCTTTTATCCAAGTGAGTTTTTCTCTTGCCACTCTGCGCACACCAATGAAGCAGGTTTATAATCCATTTTCACCATTTCCCAAAAATACAACTGTGTTTCATGGCCTTGGGGCACCTCAGCTCAGTGTAGAGACCTTGTTAGGAATACATATGAATCAGTTACTAATGAGTGTTAAGATGTGAACTGATGTTTGACCCCCTCTCAGGTGTATCTCAGATGAAACTGTGATCCAGTACTCATCAAAGGACCAGCTCTCCAAACACTACCAGGTCCCGGTCTTCAAATTCATTGGCAAGGACAACAAAGTAAGTCTCAGGCAGTAGACACCGTGCTATGTCCAATCTGCCATCAAGGCCGTACCCAGAATGTTAAAACTACTGAGGTCTCAAAATAGGGTTTTTGGTGGTATTAATAATCACAAAGGTAATGTGACTTTTATTATTATTAATTTGTTTATCAATCTTTTTACGATTAGGGGTAACCCAGCAATATGGGCCTTAGATGGGGTACACACAGGACAATGATGTTAAAAATAATCTTTAAATTTGCAATATAATACTGAGGTTGTGTGGGCATCTACTTACACACATAGCTTGGAGACTGCTTGCCTGGGTTGCTCTTCTATTTTTTTGCTAAACCAAAATGGTCTCTTTCTTTTGTTTTGCAGCAAGTGTTTCTTCACTGTCAGGTGTTGGTATGCGGCACAGCGGACTCTCGCTGTGCTCGGCGATGTCAGGGACGAGTCCGCAGGGAAGCAGCTACAAGCCCATCACAGGACCAGTATACTGTGAGCGGAGGACCTATCTTCATCCAGCCATAAGACAGACATACAGGCAAAACAACAAGAATCATCAAAGTGGAACATGGCAAAAGGCACTGTAGGTGTGATAACTATGATGAAGATAGTAATGAGAAGGGTTAAGGCTTCATTTACCAGTAAATGTTCAATTTTACAATATTTTACAAGAGATACAATGCAATGAACTCACTGGGACCAGAGCCATAAAGATTAGAGAGTTGCACCACTGGATAGGCTAAATCAAAAGATACAAAAGCATTTATTAATAAAGATTTTGATTTGTTTTTAAAAACATATGGGAACCCTTTTGAACTGGGAGTGCTGAACATATCAATCACTTATCTGTGTGTCTATGGGCAAAAGTATTCACTCCCGTCTGATTTTCCAAATACAGTAGTTCCCAAACTGTAGTACGGTATCCTATTGGTATGCCAAAAGTAAATAAATACAAATAAATACATATAAAATACATTTGCCTCCACTGTGTAGACACACTGTCAAGATGATAATAGCCTTACCACCATCTATTGGTGTGAAAGTGTGTATTCACACAAATAAACTCTAGAAAGCACTAGGACAGTGCAGACCTCTGCCAAATTCTCCTAAAATAAGCTGTTCTAAAGAGAACCTTCTGTGGGACTGGACACCCCTGGACCTGTCTTTCTTTGTTTCTATTTATGACAACAAATAAAAATCATTCAAATAATCTAAATCCAATGAGAGGTTAAACCACAGATACAACCATAATATCCTAATAAAGCAATGTCATCTGGCAAGAAGCTGAAAAGTTAGGGAAAACTTGGAAGTAGCTGTTGCAGTGCTGCTGCTGTGGCTGGAGGAGAGCATATGTCCTAGTGCTTCAGAGTGTACATCTGCAAAGGAGTGAGCAGAGGGGTAGGTGTTGAATTTCACAAGAGGTGTGAAGCAAAGACAAGAGAGGCAGCAGAGCCAAGAGAAGGTGCCATTCTTTGAGAAGATCCTACATCCAGACCGTGATCTGGATCAGTCAAAATCTAATCACTTCTTCCTTGTGTCATTGCTCAGCTTCTCTGAAAACTTTATTTAAATCCACGCAGTAGTTTTTGAGTTAAGTCGCAGATGGACAGATGGACAGACACATGCTACCAAAAACATTGCCTCCAGGGTGGAGGTACAAATACAAGACTGTGTTTGTGTGAGGAACAATTTAACACTTTATTATTGAATTCATAATTATTTATAATAAAATGTAGATAAACATTGCAGAGTTATGTCAGGGGTCGGCACCCCCATAATAATGGAAAGATAGACCCGGAATTCCTGTCCACCGGAGAAGTTAAATAAAATGTGCGCAGGGAAAATAAAGGTCTGCTGTATATAAAAAGCATTTTTAATGCTGGTTTGGTGCTTTATTTGCATTGTTTATTAAAAAAAACACTATTCCTAATATGTTATAATGATATATAATGTTAGTTATCACTAACTCACTATCACTTTTATCAGTGAAGACCTGCCTGCTCCTGCTCGTGTGGTTGATGCTGGAGTTTAGATTTCACTGTCACCCCATTGTCTGCATTTGTTATCTGTTCAATATTGGTATCAAAGGTATGAGTGTATGTAAGTAAGTAGATGTGTATTATAAGGTCAACATACATACACCTATATGCACAGGACTAACTGCTCTGTCTTAATACACAACCATTAAAAGAAGTGTATTGTACAGTCATTTTTGTCCAGTCCCAGTTATTGCCGCTTGACTGCAGCAACTGTGAGTCTTTGCCACTTTTGCCTGACAGCATAATTTCATGACATTAAAATGAATGACATTTCTATTAGAAACCATTTGCAAAGAGCTGCAGTTCATTTGTAACAACTACGGAATGAGGGATGTTTTTCTAGGTCAAGCTTTCTCACATTTCTCAGTCTTGATTAGTGTTCCCCATCTTAAACATTTAATGTATTTGTGAAAGTACTTATATTTTAAATCACAAGCACAGACTGAGCAGAAATATGCACTGGGATCTTTTTATAGCAATTCATTATTTATCTGTCAGATGGACCAGGCTTCATTTAAATGTATGTGCAATGAATCTTTCTTGTTAAGATAGTAAAAACAAATAACTTAAATTAAAACAGCAGCTTGTATATATCTACATGACACCACCTTCAATTTGGGTTGATAAATGATAAATACCAGAACAGCTCTTGTCACTCCAGTAATTATCTTGTTTCTTTCTGTCAAGAGGAAATTAATCCAAGTATAATATCCATCTCATCAGACATTTGGAGTCATCACAGTAATTTATGTTAATGGAGTCATAGAAGAATAATGAATGGAGAGTGGAGAGCGGCCAGTTAATATTCAAAGCCACATTGAGATGATGGTTTAGTCCTGCATAAATAGAACTTATATCCAACTCTTCACATGGGCGTTCTCTTTGTTTTGTGCTCCTCCAAAGCTACAAGCCTGAAGAGGATCTGTTCAAATACCTTTGAGTCTTTGCTATGTCTCTAAAACAATTCACAGTTCATCTTTCTCCTCTTCATGGCAGATACACGCTGCCCTCTGGCTGTTCATGTAAGGCCTGCAACCAAGAGTCCATACTGTGTTGAATAGACCATCCGCCATTGACTCGCAGGCTAAAAACACAAGAAGTAAGACACAAAGAATATAGATCAGTGTATGCCTACTGTGACATGCTATGTTCCTAGTTAATGTGAACTGTCCCAACATTTAAATTCCGTGTCCCATGTTCCAACAAATCCCAGTTGTCCCTAGTGTCACTGTAAGAAACATATATGAAGGACTTTTGTCACTCTTTTGAGCATGTCATTGTTTTTGTGAATAAACTGCCTTTATATTAAAAATGTAAGTCATATAATCATCTACAAAGAATAATATATATAAACAAAAGAGTTATTATCTATCTATTATCTTTTAAAAACGGTGGCAACAATGGCCCTAGCAGCCAGAAGCAGCTTTTCCCACACACCATCCCTTTTTCTCTTGTAGACATACTGCTCCACTTGGAAGTCAGTTTTTATGTCTACAAATATGGTCACCCTAAGTACGGTCTATAGCGTACACTTATTAGATGTGTTTATTATTTACTTTGTACTTGAGTCCCTAATCCCAGACTCTTCTTGAGGTCGGAGCAGATGTCGTGCAGACAGGAGCGGAAGTTGGAGTCACAGTCGTACTTGCTGGTGCCGCACGTGTCGTAGCAGGAGTCCAGTTGGTTACAGCACTGAGTCATGGCAGGGATCCCTAAATCGATCTGTCAAGAAAAAGCACTATAATGTCTCAGTACAGAAAATTACAGGAACATTTAAAAAGTACATTGGATAGATTTATTTCTTCAAAATAAAACTGCATGAACAAGCTATATTCTATACATATACAGTACTGACTTCATTTTGGCTTATTTTCAAAATGAGAGAGTCCTATCTAATATAATACTTTACCTACTGTTTTTAAAAATATTATAATATTTAGTAGAGCTGTTGGCGTTATAAAAAAGCCACCTACAGCGGCATTCACCTGGAATCCCACCAGAGACGAGCTGCAGCCGTTGGGCTCAGGTAGCTGGTATCCGGGACGGGGTTGGGGCAGTTCTCCTAAAAACACAAGGACAGACATTAGCAATAGCAGTAGCAAAGTGATCTACAGCAGGAGCCCTAGCTATGTTCTCAAGTGTGGGACATTGCTCAGATAAAACTGTCTGAGAACATCTGTAGGGATTATGTATCAGCTCCACACTCAATGGCAATTGACAGTAATCCATCCATAAAAATCATAGAACATATTGAGGAGTGAAAATCTGTTATCTATATGAAACATTCTATTAACATTACAAAAGAAGCAAAAAAGAGCCAAACTTTTATATCATATTTTGTGATATTTGCAGCTCTAAAAACAAAAACATTCATACACACAAAATATAAAGTTATTTATCAGCTTCATATTTACAGATATTGAAAGTAATAATTTTGGATCCAACAGTAAACACTATATTGATTGGGTAAATCAGTTGAAATACAGTAACTTACAATATACTATAACTACATTTTAACCACACATGTCTCACCATATCTACAGCGGTACTCGCACACTCCATTTCTCCCTCCTACCAGCTCCACTAGAGAGTCAAAATATCCGTGCATGTTCTGGAAGCCGCTTCTCATGGAGTTAAAGCTCCATCTGCTGCTGTTTTCTTCTGCATTTGTCTTCTTCGGCGCCTCCTCAGTCTGAACGGCCTCGATCTTGTTGTCCTCTTCCTCCAAAGGTTGCTCCTGGATGTGGGGTTCTTCAACAACAGGGACTTCTTCGGGTGAGTTGTCACTGTCTGTCGCTACCTCCTCAGCTGGAGCACCATCTGGAATAGGGGCAGCGACATCCACTTCTTCTACTTTCTCAGCTTCTGGTTGCTTATCAGCGGCCATTAGTTGCTCTGGTAAACCTGGCTCCTCTGTAGTTGGGGATGGATCGCCGGCTTGATCGTCTGCCACAGCTAAGTCTTGTGTGTCTTGCTCCACAGCCTCTTCTATGACTGTATGTACAGCCTCTTCTAAGACTGTATGTACAGCCTCTTCTATGACATTATGTACAGCCTCTTCTATGACATTGTCTACAACAGCATTAGCCACTTCGGGTATAGTGTCCTCTTCCTTTGCCTGCATGTGGAAGAGGCCTAACGTGGCACAAAGTCCTGACGACACACATAGGAAAAGAAGCAAGGTCCGGAGAGGAAGCATTGTTGACAGTCCAGGAGCCTTCACAAGCGTGGTCAGCTGTGTGAAAAGAGCTTAGACAGTGAGAGACAACATGCTCTGGCTGTACTTACTGTTGACAGCTCCACAGAAGACTTTGGCCTTTGATTTGGCATCGCTCATGTTTGGGGGCAAAGGGCAATCTGTATCAATCAGAAGAAAGGCATGTGGCGCTGGATACATCTAATCTATTCAATGCCCTGTTTCTGAACGCACTAAACTTCATCATATTTTTTATCTCAAAGTTAAAAATAAAATTAAAAAAGTCTACAATAAGGGACATGAGATAAAGGAAACCATTTAAATTCAAAATATAAACAATGTAATTTCACTTCACATTTGGGTATTACAAGCAAAATATTTTGATTAAAATGCTTATTAACTTAATTTACCACAATCAATATGATATGCCTGTTTTCTCAAATAGCAATGCTGCCCTCTTGTGTTTCAAGCACTAACTGCATTCTCTTAAAATTAGTTCTCATTCTTCATATACAGGCCCGGTACTAGCAGTGGGCAGACTGAAAAAGTATCAAACTAGAGCACGGGATAATATTTTGAACAAATGATGTAATTTCCTGTATTCTGGTGTATTCTAGATGATGCTCCTGATTACAGTAAATCTATAACTGTATGTTTAATAAGGACTTTGTTGTTGCTTCTATTGAATGGTGAGACTACAGACTACAGACTGAATGAATGACTTTGATCCACTTTATTCCATGAGATCCTTTGTGTAGTAGATGTACCAAAGACATGACCTTTCTAACTGTTGATATGTCCAGCTAACTTCTGTTCTGGCTTTATGTCATCCCACAGCCTCCTAGTGGTGGAACAAATGGTAGCAGTGGTAAGTGAAAGCACAAAAGCTTAATTTGAACAAAATAAAATTCAACTTACTGTTTCGTGGCTTTGCTGATCTTTTCTTTGCCCAAAACGGCACTGATTTTGTTCTCGAGGTCCTAAAAATATAAAAAAGTATATATGTAACTTTACTATGTTAAATCAAAAAAGTCATAGAGTAATTTCCTTACATTGTTGGTGATCTCAAGTTGATTATTTGAGGTCATGAGCTTCATTATTCCCATCTGAAAGCAAAAAAGGTACATTGTTTCTTTTTTGTAATATTGTATTTCAGCAGTTAACCTAAAGCTATAAAGATACGTTGTACTTTTCATATCTATGGAGTTAAGTGGCACAAAATGACGATAAGAAGAGAGTTTATCTTTCTGAACCTTGAGGGCTTTGACACGTTTCTCAATGGCTGTGGTTATGTCAGAGGAAACCAGTTTGTCTTGAATTTCTTCCTCCAGCTGTTGGATCTCTGTCCACATATGTAACACCTGACGCCTACTTGGCCGAGCATTGGTATCGCAGCCATCGGCGGTCTCACTGTCCTCTTCTGATAGTGACGTATCTCCGATCACACAAGAGAAAAAAATCAATGCAACAAAACTCGATGGACAAAGTAAGCATTTGTTCTGTATCAAATACATGACACTATTTACAGACTTACAGTATTCAGCGTATTGTAGTCAATGATAAAAAAAAACATACCATTCATGTCTTTGCCTTCTGAGGATGCGCTTCCAAGGACGGTCTGTAACTCATTTTTCAGTCTGGCAAACAAAGTAAGTAAAATAACAAGATAATTGATCATTCAAAAATAATTTTGATTTGATTTTGATTAATACCGTCTATTTTCTTCTAGAGCGTCTCTGGCCTCTAGTTCCAGTAAGCGAACCTCTTCTTCTTTGTCTTCTAAGTCTAGTGTAGGTGCCTTGCTGCCAGGATGTGTAAGGGAATTATGGGAAGGCTGTGAAATGAATGTTTAAATTGGACTTTTGTTTATTAAATGTAGTCCCCATTGCTCAAACTCAACTCAAACTAGGGATCTTCTAGTAACCCAGTGAAAGCTGTTCCCATTGAGACAAAAACACATAAAGAAATACAGAAAGAAAAAAGAAGAAAAAACAAAAACATGTGCACATCAAATAATAAAACTTCAAATATACTTTACCATGTTTTGGAGAGCTGTCATCATATGGCCGGCATACAGGTCATAATCAGTCTAAAAGAAAGTAAAGCTTATATAATCACCCATTTATAACTTCCACAGCATTTACAGACTATATTAGACACATAATGAGAGAACATGATGCAGAAGTTAACCCTAAAGGACCTTATACTTCTGTGAATGAGCCTAATGGAAGCAGAGGCCTTCGCTGACCTGCTCTCTGACGTACCACAGGCAGGTTTCATTGGCTGCTCCACTTTTCTTTGCTACACCAGGGACTCAATCACCTCAGCTATAATATGTCTAATGACACACGCTAAAAATGTGTTAGTGAGAGCAGAGGAAATGGAAAAACCTTAATTTCCCTCAGGATGCGTCCAAATGCTGGCAAGCTCTCACATACATCATCAAAGACGTCACTGAACACGGAAAGGCGGTCTCTGCTGGGCCAGCTCTGCATTGACAGCTTCTGGAGCTCCTGTTAGCAACACACAGAAGAATATAAGTTTAGTTCTTAACGTCTAAGTGAAAATACACAGTTTTTTTGTGGGGTGAGAGTAGTATCTTAGTATCTTAGTAGTTAGCCCTATGTAGAAAATGTAGCCCAGAAACAGACTGGCTACCCTTTCATATAAGAGGCAGAGAAGTAACTTAACACTAATTTTTATAAATGTATGTTATATGAACTATTTTTATTTTTTTTATTTTATAGTGTTAGTTGTACTTCAAAGGCAAAATGTGCAGCACTTTAAAGTCACAACTACATCAGTTTGAATTGTGTTTGGGAGCCACAAGGGAGCAGCTGAATTAAAGGTGTACAGATTTAAGTACTTAATCTATCCATGTCAGTGCTAATAAAACATCTCCACTAAAAATGTATGCCAAAGCATTTAAGCTGGACACACACAATATAAAAACACATAAACCCACTGTTTATTCATCTTACCCTTTGCAGTTTCATTTCATGTATTTCAGCAGCATTTGTTCCAGTCCAAAGGTTGTGCTGGACAAGGACATGTGATATCTTCATCTGTTCGTCCATACTCAGGTCTGCCTTCGCTGCTGGATTGGATGTGTTTTTTGACTTTTTGGGGACAGTTGATTTTGGCTTTATTTTGGGCAAAGGCCTTCGCATGGAGGGAAGCCTCTTCATCAAACATATATCTCCTCTTGGGACGGCATCAAAAGAGAAGTCAGAGGGGAGATCTGCAGCCAATGCTTGGTCTATAGTTAGTGACGTAAAGTCGGCAGTGACCTCAGCCAAATAGTCTTTCAGGTTATTCTTCACTGCTTTTGTCTGCCTTTTCCGGGGAGTCGGGGGTTTTGGAGTTTCCCTCGGTTTTTCTGAAGCGCGCCAGAATGGCTGCTTTGTTTCTTTACATGGCTGGCTCTGGACAAGACTGCCGGGCCCCAGATGCCCTGAGGAGTAGGCCAGGATGTCAGCTTTGTGACCATCTTCTGCGGCCTGTAGAAGTCTTTGAATGTCTCTACTAAACTGACCAGGCTTTGGCTTACAGCTGAAGGACATGACTATGGGTAAGAAAACACCATTGGAATAATAGACAGTCATTTGTACAATAGTCAGACAATATCTACAGATAATAACAATGATATAAACTATATCATGTTTTTCTTTTGACTTTGATTTGACCAGGGACAACTGCTGGTGGTACACACAGGCTCTTTTAAGTGGACTCAAGTGAAAAGTCTTATGCAGTTCAAGTCTTGATTAGGTTAACCTGATTTTGACCTGGTACTAGTTCTGGTTTAGTCCTCCGCCTAGTACAGTAAAATGATTATTAAAGAATGCTCATGACTTTTTTCTTCAGGGTGGTACTTGTGCAAAGTCTGACTACTGGCCTACGTGTATATCGTGCAGCTAAGGAAAACCTTACCTGTAACATCGGCTGAATTGGTTAAAGTAACTCACAACATGCTAGTTCAGTCTAGGTAAGACATCGGATAAAGATTTGAAAAGAATACAAAGTTTGAGAAGAATAAAAAAGTACTGTAAAAATATAAAGAGAAAACTTTACCTGGAGCTGTTAATATGGACTTAGCTAATAGCTAATTCTGTGAAGAAGCTACAAACTTTCTCGCTCTGTCTGCTCTGTGCGTGGTTGTTATGGTTACCCACAGTAAGTAATGTTTGCGTGGCATTCATTGTGTCAGTACTAATCTACTAACATAGAAAATAACTATAAATAACTAATAATACTAAAACGAGCAAATAGGTGAAGTTAAAAATACACGGGCAGATGTGTGACGCTGTCCAATAACGAGTTATAGACTCTGAAGGGGATCTGAACTACGCATAGCACTGTGTTGTTTGTTTGAAACACAATTAGAACAGGCATATTTTTGCTAATGCATTTAGGATTGTAGCTTACTATTTAATCAAGCTGGGCATGTGCTGAGTCTGACCCAGCAATACCCTAATTCAGTGATTCCCAAAGTGGGGTGCGGGCCCCCTAGGTGTCCGTGAAAGTCCTGCAGGGGGGGGCCCATAGCCTCAAAAGAAATTTAGCTTGAAATGAGTACAAAAAAAATGTAGACAGTTAAATCATATTCAATCAGATATCATATTTAGGGTAAAAGAAAAAGAATGAGGACGTTGATAATGTTGTAATTCAAGAGAAATTCACAAAAAATAACACGAGGCAATACTTTTTTTTACGTATTTAATAAAATTCATTTGGGCTACTGCTCATACATTTACAGTTTCGACATTCCTTAGTTATTCTGGGAAACAGTAACATGTCTAGACCATTTTGTTTAATGTCTACTTTGTACAAAACAAAAAGACCAACATTATTTTTCTTTGTATAAAAATATAAGTTAATTTAAATTTAACTCTAATTAAGAAAATAACAATAGTAATAATAGCAATAATATAATAATCATCAATAATAATAAGGATAAAGATCATGAGCTAAACATAGTGCAGACAATGGGTTATAACTGGTGCTGTAAAGTAGAGGGACAGTGCAGTGTTCTGGACTTCACCATGTTCTCAGGGGGGGACATGCACACACACAAGCACACAGTGGACACACCATTTAGAAAGTGCATGACTGCCACTCAGTTTAGCACCATCAGAGCATACATCTCAGTCTGTACAAACTAATCCTATAGATTGTACACAGTATACACCTACAGTATATATGCAAAAGTATACAAACTTCAGTTAGGTGCATGCTATTTGTTGCTCTTGGTTGAAGCTTACTGGAAGCAATTTTAGAAGACACAGCACATCATTGAAACTGATGGCTTACTAACATGCCAACAACCACAGATCTGAATGAACAAAACATGAATCAAATATACATTCACACCTTTAGGGGCAAGTACCAGTCAAAACACGTTATTTTGGCAAAACTTTCTTAGACATTGGAATGACAGTTTTAGGCAAAAAGTCTTTAGGAAGATCTTGGATGTCTAAATGCATCCCATATATTTCATGAACATAAGTGTCCCACAGAAATATGCCTGTGATGTTTAGCTTAAACAGAGAAAGCTTTATGGGAAAATGTGAAGCTGAAAATGCGATTTCATGCTTGGATCAAAGAGGCTACTCTGTTGAAAGGAAATGGAGGTGAATGTTGTTTGAGAGAACATGGACAAATGCTTCAACCATAATGTGTCTAAAGCAGAAAAACATGCCAATGGTCATAGATAACTGCTTGCTAATGTTTACGTTTCTTCAACTAGATTCATGGCTGTGTCTAAACAACCAAATCAGTATAAAATGTGTTGTTCATTAAGGAGTATTGCACAGAAATCATTATCAACTTGTGTGGTCTCCTCGCCCTGTTTAATTTACAAAGTAGAAATAATGATTGATTAATGAGAGAAACGAAGGCACAGCTCCTCCCAGACTGTACTGTCAAATTATTTATGACAATAGTTGCGTCAGAAAATGTTATGAGAGTGGAAACACTATTCTTTAATCCTGCCTCATTTTCTAGGACTTTACTTTACTTGTATTTTATCTCAGATGTTAGGTTTGCTAATTTGGGATCTAATCTTGTTAACCACACGTTGGGTGTACTGCACAGCAGGTTCTTAAATGCCAGAGGGCCAAGGGCAATGCTATGGGGTCCACTTCAGAAACATTGTGACTTTCTTGTGACTATGTTCAGTACTAACATTATCTTACTTCACTCACAGTTTGTGCATATTTTTGTATGAATATGCTGTGAGGGCTTTCTAAGACCTCCACGTAAAAAAGGCTGTGTTTTTATTCAAGTACTGCAAAAGGATTTTTGCTCAAAAGTAACAAACAAAAAAACAACATTCTTACATTCACCTTTTCAATAAGGTGGCATCACATCACACAGCTTCTCTCCCACACATTCCTTCTGTCACTGGAGATACCATTCTGAAGTAGCACGCCACCCATAACCCTACCACAGAAGGCAAACAGTACCATTTTAAAACGATATCAACAAGATTTCACATATCCTAAGCCTGTAAAAGGTTCAGAGTTAAGGCCTCTAAAATGCAAGACCACAAAAGATACAGCTCAAATAAAAAACACAAATATTTTAAAATAACATCAAATAAAATAGCTGATAACAAAAAAACGCCACCAGTCTTTTCTACCACGTGAGTTCCCGAGCTGCAGCGGTCAGTCTCTGGGATTGGTGAAACCGTCAGTGTGGACATCTGTGTCACCTGATGAGGTTACTGTGTGTTTTTCAAAGTCAACTTGAATGTTTTAGTTTTTTTTTGTCATCTGCTGCTAACTCCGGGATGAGTTTTCCTTCCCCTTTTCACAGCTCCATGGCAGGATGGTTCAGGCTGTACTCCTTTGGCGGGACACTTTGGAAGTCAGTTATCCACCTTGACAGGACCTGAATCCCCAGCTGATGACTGAGTAGGCTCCTTCAACATTAGGTCCTCAGCCTCTCCACTCGCAATCTTCTCCCATTGGCTCAGGTTATCCCTATAAATGCAATACAATTCAATTATTTTAGTTTTGACCTGTGTAAACCTACAAAACATTACTAATACAGCTGTTAATATAAGCTAATATGTTTTCTCATAATTATGAGAAAATCTATCTTGTAATTACAGGATAATTTCTCATAATTACCATAAGTTTTCTCGTAATTACGAGATATAAAATAAATATGTAAGTGAATACTATGCTCTTCCATAGTTTATAACTAGCAAATTAAACCATTTACATGCCAAGTGCTGTATCTGATAGCTATCACTGACATACTGCCTACATGTTAATTCAGTTTAAGTTACAGTTTTTAAGTTTTGCTAGTGCATATATTGTATGCTCCTTACCCTGTCAATCAGATTTGTCTGGACATTAGTAGGTGTGTCCCAGTTGTCAGTTATGTAATACATTACAGTAACTGAAATCAAATGGGACATTTCATCATTTGTATGTAGCACTTACTTGCAGGCTTTAAGAAGTGCACTGGACGGAGGAAAAAGATCTGATAATGTTGTGTAACAAGGGATTGCAACTGCATTGTAAAATCCCACCTAAAGAAGAATAAAATGTTGAAAGTAAGGTTACGTGGCATTATTAGTTGAATAAAAGCATATGATTTGGTTACCCCACTGAACACTGACTGTAAATAGTACAATTAGTCTAATAGGAGGGCTTGGTGTAGCTTGCTTCTTGAAGCTGGTGGAACAGGTCCTCATTGGGAGGCTGTTCCAAAAGTGACCGTTTTTCTCACAGTTTGTCCAACGGTTGTTTTTCTGTGAGGGATCTGGAGGTCTCCTCTGGAGGAGGCTCTGGTGCCAAAACCTCTGTCAGTCCTTGGTTTAATGTATCTAGATTCTAGAAAGTGGAGGTGGCGCTAGTCCATGAAGAACTTTGTAAAATAAGCAGCTATAAAATGAATGAATTTTTCCAAATTGAGCATATTGTATTTTTCCAAAATAGTACATGGAATGACAGAGGCTTTTGATCAAAGATTTATTTGTAGATTTTTTTGAATAATATTTAATTGGTTTAAAAATTGTGTCTCTAGTGAGTGACCAGGTTGTGATGCAGTAATGTATGTGTGAGAATATTAGTGTGTGCAGGAAAATTTGAGCAGAACTGATTTGTTTAAAGTTAAGTTGATTGTGTTTTTTGAATGAAAGTGAGGTACCTGAACTCCTCTTACAATGTCAAGTTCCACTCCCCCCAGGAACACATTGGGCCGCTCCAGTGGAGGTGCAGGTGTATTTATATTATTGCAAAATTAGATTTTTATTTCAAATAATACACGTAAATGTTTTGTTTAAGTGTACAAGGGCATTCTTGAATAGTACATGGACACATACAATACTGACTATAATATTCAGTAAATATTCTACACTTACTTGTCCCTGGGGAATTTCATCCTTCTTGTCTCTGTCCATCATGGGGATGGGCTGTATTCCAATCTTCTTCATCTCATCTCCCTGTAGCAAAACAGATGTACCTTAAGTCCAATAAGCCCACTTTCATTTCAAAGGTTTTTTACAGATAAGTGAAAGCACAACATCTTGGACAAGTAATAAAGGAGTAAAGCATATCACTAGAGGCATGAGCATGACACTAATACTATTTGAGCTCAACAGTATCCTACTGTACCTCGGCCCAGAACTCTGCATAGATATCGTTGGCTGTGAGTCGTGTGATTTGCCATTGCTTAGTAACCGAGCACAGGTCACATGCTGTCATCATCAGACCAATCACACGGTCCCTGGAGGGAGACAGGAAACTAGGTTTAAACCATGTGGTCAAACTGTGGGTGATGTTCAGGGCTTGACAATATAACACCTGCCGACCTGACAAATGCAGGTAGATTTTAAATTTTGGCCAGTGGCATTTTGACCAAACAGTCAGTTCCACTAGCCACTTGGCCACACCAATATTTTTAAGGGGCAAGCTTAACGTTTGTGAGCTTTCTACCTTGGAATAAAGTTGTATCCATGCATGTTTGAGTATATGCTGAGGCTCTAACTATCTCAGGAGTGGAAAACACTTCGGTGTACAAAACCCCACCTTGCTATGACTGTTGGCTGTAGTGATAATGTGGCCTTGGCCAGCAGGGGGCAAGTGGGCCTTAAAGGGACATTTACATAATTTGAGCCTTTTCATCAGAGAGCAAGCCACAGCTACAAAAAGATCAAAATATATTGCAATAATCCAGGAGTGAACAAATGATCATGGGCCTGACATAATAATTAAAGACGTAATATGGTCTTTAATGTCAAGCTCTGGTGATGCTAAGCTAATCTAAAGGTGAATGATTTGTCTCACTTGTGCGAGTGGTTGTTGAGGTCCAGGCCACCTGATGTTAGGAGCTCAGACAGCTGCTGGTGGTTGTTGAAGTACAGGGCCAAGTCTGTGGCAATGATGGCTTTTCGGATGATCTCTAGCACCTGCTCGTACTCGCTGGATTTCAGGTTGGAAAAAATATTGTGCCCTTCCAGCTATGAGAAACAAAGAGATTGATAAAAAAGCAAACGCTCCACTTAAGAGACATTTATCTCAGCTAGTCAGTGGCCGGCCGCCGCTCTGACCTGAAGACTCTTTAACTGACAATGTATTTGTATGTGAAACATATCTGTTAATAAAGGTAAAACTTTATGTAATTAGAATATTTGGGGCTTTCAATAGCTCAAGTCTGTTTTTTATATCTATGAAGAGAACAGAGGAAGTTCTGCTTCCTCATAATAATGTCTGGCATGGTCTGTTGCAAGATTCACTGTGCCAATCTGCTGTTTCCAGCTTGTAATGTAATGTAACGAAAACTCACAATATATTAACATTATACATAAGGCCCCTTATGATTTCTAATGTTTTTTATATTGTTAACGAGCAATTAAGAGGCCCCGCCCCCAAACCATGACAAATATGGGAAGGGTCTATTTGACTTTTGTTTGATGTTGTTGTTTTTTGCCACATTTTTAAAAATTTTCCCAAAACTACATTCTTCTTTCAGTTGATAGGGGGCACTATAGAGGTAAATGGCATCATATTGGTCAGAGGTGTTCAGGGCCGGGGAGTACCTAATTGGGCAAAGTATGTGCAAGTTGGGTACAATGTGGAGAATCACTGTACCATGCTTCATCGCTCTCTACGTAAGTGGGGGCGCTATTGAGGCATTCTTTATTTGACCTCCGCAATTTGCATATGTACAATACACAGGATCATTGGCTCAGTTAAAGTGCATCAGGGCATTAATTAGTTAATTAATTGTCATTAATCTCAGAAATACCAAAATCAATCCAGTTTGGCGTCTTTCTGATATGTACCTGTGTGTAAAAGTTGAAAGTGATAGTTTTTGAGTTATCACGTTCATACGTAGGATCTGCGGACGCGGGCGCGGAGCAACGTGATTCCATAATATTGTTGTTTTGCCGATATATTTAAACACAACTTATGTGAGCCCACTTCGACTCTTTTGTACTACCACCATCGTGCGTGCTTTTATATGTACATGATGTGGAAAGGTGTGATACATTTTCACACTTAAAACATTATTTTCACATATTTAACAGATATCTTATCTACCTGCAGGATGGAGACAGTTTGTGAGAAGTGATGCTGCTCCATAGTGGACGAAGAGTACAAAGCAGCCAAAGGATGGTCAAACTTCTGAAGGTATGTGTTACTATAACCACGATGATCCAAATCATGGCACAGACAGGCTATCAACAGACCCTTTTTCTATAGAACAAAAATATATTGTTAAACTTGACCTTTATTTAAAAGTATGTATAGGACACTAAACAATAAACCTACCTCCAGCTCAGTGAAGATCCCTGTGGTTTTCTGCAGAATGGCGTACATACAGTGTGCCACCGTAACCGCATGTTTCCAGTTATGGTAGGGCACACGCCTGTAGTTCTTACGCACGGACATGGTGAATCGGCACAACTTCTCCAATTCAAAGCTAAAGAGAAAAAATGTATATGATACTAATTACAAAAAAATCAAAACATGGCTTTCAAGAGACAACGTCATACCTGTTTTTGCCACAGGAATTATGAATCATGTAGATAAATACAGCGGGCCAAATCTCCTCAAAGGGACTGATATCAAAGTGAAACCTGAGAAGTAAGATATAAAATTATTATAAAATTAGCATGTTCAGCACACCCCAGCGGAGACCGGAGACATACACTTCCAAAACCCTGCCTCTGTCCTTTAGACTTTTAAGATGTAGTCAGCTAGGAGTCCCAACATACCCCAGTCTATCCCAGTAACTATGGGACTTAGATGGGCTACATCTAGGACAATGGTCAGTTATAGTCACAGGGCTAAACACAGACACATACACTGGCAGACAACACTCATGACACGTTCATGTCTGTGGATGGTAGAAGAAAGCCACAGTACTAAAAATACAACAGCCATTGAGCACCCCACAGACAGTTTTGAGATGAAAAGGACTCTCACATTTCAATTTCTTTATAGATGGGAGCTGGGAGGTTGAGTTGAGTGAGGGTCTTCCACTCCTCTGACGTGCAGATGCTGTGATAAGACAGTTTCTCCATGGTCACTCGGTAAATGCATTCAGAATGCCGGATCCTGTGGTACATCTATAAAAAAAATAAAAACAATGAAAATTATGTTGAAACTTGCAAAATTAAGCTTATACTGTAACATATTCCATTTTTTCACTTTTAACATTGTCTACACATATCTTTTCACGTTGCGAGACTAAACATTTATTGCCAAAACACATTTAAAATCAAGGCTCGGCGTGTTTCCACAAAATGCAAAACTACAGCTCAACATAACTCCAGTCGGTGGTCAGATGCAGACTGCCTCTCTTAAAATATTAACATGCCTCATCAATTTTAAAACCAACTTTCTGACGTGTTTCTGCGTAAGTTTGAGCATGAGTCAGGCCCCACAAAGAGGAAAGGTCTGACAGAGTGATTCATATATATATATAAAACTCCATTCCGTTCCATTCAACACATAATTATTGTGCACATATCAGTGTATCAAGTTTATAGTTTGGACCGTGCACTTTTAAATATTGAGGTTCTTGGAGCTTTCTTTCATACTAAACACTGACAACAAGTAAGATTAAAGTTAAAATTGGCTAGGGGTGAACAAAATAAACTCACATTTGCACAGTGTAAGGCCAAAGCACAGAAGACAGCAAACATTTTAAAGTTGTTCTCGTCGGTTTTTGTGAAGGCACTTCCGCTTATCTTGTTCACCATCTGCACCACACCGATCACAGTCCCCCTGCTCACAATGGGCATGCATAGGATGTTCCGTGTGGTGTAGCCAGTTTTGAGGTCCACTTCCCTGGTACGCAACACAATCATTTAGTGTTAATTCTCACAACATCGTGTGTTTTGAGTCTACATATGTATTCTGAATATCAGTGTTTTACCGGTTAAACCGTGGATCTGCATAGGCATCTGGAATATTTAAAACCTCCCCTGTTCGTGCTACTTGACCGGCTATTCCTTTCTCTATAGAAAACCTACAAGGATTGAAGAGAGTATAAGGTCTAGAAAAGACTTGTATGTTATCATATGTTTAATTCAATACATGGAATCCAAATAAAAGTGTACAATGCTCTAGTGAAATAACAAGTAAATGGTAAAATTACCTAATTTCTTTGGTTTTCGTAAAGACAGGCTTGCCCTCGTTCTCCTCCCCGATGTCAAACAGGTCGGAGTACAGTTCTTTATTGTTGTGATCCACCTGGAAGAGTGCACACCTGTCTGCGTTTACCAGGTTTTTTGCATATATCTGTAAAAACACCAGAAAAATGAGGTATGTAATAACAGTATAGAGCAGTGTGGGGGAAATGCACACACTTACACAAGCTAATATTAGCCCATCTCTAGTAAATGAGCCATGTAAACATAGACAAAGAAGTTTAACTACAGGTCATCGTAGTTCAGTTGAACCCAATGACTTGAAGAATGACCCACAGATGACACTCAGTCACAAGGCAAAGAAATACATACAAACAATGGTAAGATTAGGTAATGTTTTAGACACCCACATAGAACACCTTCAAAATCTTTAGCATGCTAAATGTTACTTAGATAAGTGGTTCCCAAACTGTGGTATGGGTACTACTGCTGGAACTCAGTCAACTCCTCTTTACTAGTCTCTTATAGACTTAGGTCTTAAATCCTTATTTAGATTTGTTTAGTGCTGGTTTAGATCTGGTTTAGTCTTGATTTAGTCCCAGTTTTGTTCTTTTTTCTGCATTTCTTTCTATATTAATCCCTATTTTATTCAGATTTAGACCAGTCTTCCTGATTTAGGCTAATTATAGACCAATAAATGGTACTTGTAACTGTAAATAGATGCGGTTGCACATGGTGTGAAAAGTTTGAGAACCACTGAAGTAAAATGTAATGACTATAATCAATATCCTAACCATGTAGAGATGTAATCTATTGTGTGCCTCCAAACTGCTAAAATATCTAAACAGATATCAAACACACTATGTAGCTTTGAAGACAATGTGAATGAACACAAACTTGGAGAAATCACACTCACCATAATATGTTCAAGTAGAGAATCTATTGCCACAATGTTATCAAAGTATGTTCTGTGCGAAAAGAAGAAATGATGCATTGAAATGTTTGACAAATGGGAAGCCCAGATGATGTTCACATTCAGGACATGACGCTAAATACAACTACTTTCCTCCAAAGATTTACATTAGCACAAATAACACACACTGGGTAAAGAGTCTTGTTATACTGAGACAAAAACAATGTTTCAAAAGCATTGATCATAAAGTATACAGGCTCTTACTTTGACACATCGAGAAGAAAGTCATTGAGCTCAGTCTGTTTGGCGAGGCCTCTGCATACCTAGGAGAAAGGTAGGTCTTGACCAAGGGCATAGAGACAGCAGTAGGGTTTCACAAATTTCTGCTCACTGTCACTAATAGCTTGTAGTCCTTTTCAAAATGTAGGGTGTGGTATAAATGAAATATTGTACAGAATTATTATTTATCATTTTTAAGAAAGATTTAGATGGATTGTTGTATCATAACTAGGCCCGCGCTGTCATACCCGTCAGCAAGGTGTATATATCGGTGAAACAGCCCCATATATGTCTGCCACAACTGCTATATCACCAACGGGCACATTAATCAGACATACAACAAATTAAAAACGTGTCCTTAAGTTTCAAGTGTTTAAAAATGGGTGGTTCAGGCCAAATGATATCTTATCTATAAAAATGTATAAAAAAAACTGGACATAGTGGCTAGTGTAAGTGAATATTTTTAATCTATTTGCATTTAGCGGGCTGGCTAGTGCTAACGTCAAGCCCAGTCATGTCAGAGTCTGGAGTATCTATAGCACCAGTATGTGGCATGTGTCTAACATTTGTACAAGCATGTTTTGCTGCCTCAGTCACTGCACCCCTCTGTAACATATACAGAAGTTCAGAGGTCCACAGTGGCCAGAGCTGCAATGGGACACTCTTCTCTAAGGTGTTATGTACAAAACAGCACGGGGCAATAATGACGTCCTATGGGACATGTTTGTTCAATGTACATCTCAGAGTTGATTGGACTGGGCCCGGTGACGACCCAGTTTCTGTACACAGTGGATTTCCTGCATTAAAAACACCAGAGCAGGACCAGTACAAACAAAGTCAATGAAGATCTTAAAAGAAAAAGTTCATCCCAGACAAAGCAGTTGTAGTGAGCTGTAGGTGTGAGGTGCTATCCCTCACCTGCACTTGGTGAATAGCTACTGATGCCCATGCTAGGTTAGCTGTTGCAACCTGGAAAAAAATCAAGACATTTTTAAAATGTGCATTTAATACCTTTACAAAAACATGTAAACTAGAACATTTAATACCTTTACAAAAACATGTAAACTAGAACATTTAATACCTTTACAAATACATGTAAACTAGAACATTTAATTCATCAATTTTATATAGCGCTTTTCACAGCTACTCAAAGACGCTTTTACATATTTGTATTATTCATTCACTCCACGGTCACACATGATGATGGTAAGCTATTTATGTAGCCACAGCTGCCCTGGAGCTTACTGACGGAAGCGTGGCTGCCAGTTTGCGCCTACGGCCCCTCCAACCACCACCGAACACCAATCACACAACCACATTCATTCATAGGCAATGTGGGTTATGTGTCAGGGACAGGGACACA
Source organism: Philypnodon macrostomus (assembly GCA_036025475.1). NCBI lineage: Eukaryota > Metazoa > Chordata > Actinopteri > Gobiiformes > Eleotridae > Philypnodon > Philypnodon macrostomus. Next base: position 1,845 of record JAVQKC010104930.1, on the reverse strand, counting down.
ACGACAGTGTGTGCTTGGACGGGGACTCCAACCACCGACCCTCTGGATGAAGGGCGAGCGCCTACCCACTGCACCACTGCCGTCCCGAATAATACCTTTAAAATGCATATGACAGATATAATATTCTCCATAAATAATCATTTCTCCATTGAAACTGTATCATGGTCTTGCCTCCATTCCATTTAGACCTTTCTGTTTACAGACTTTTAAAGGGTGTATAAATGCAATATTGGAATCTCCGTCCACTGAGGTCATTTTAACTTAACACACAAGAATTTTTTCATCCATTTTGAACATTTGAGCCACCCACCAGTAAGCATTTAATATCACCAAAATGCATTGATTTTAGTTGCATCCACATTGCCGTGAATAGACTATTTTATGTCGGTAACATAAGGCCGGGTTGGCTTTGTGGAGCTGTATCAATCACCTTCAAACTGTTAATTCTATTTACGAGAATGTGACTTCTCTCACTGTTAGGCGTTCATTTCACATTCAATTTGTGACTTTTAATTAAAGTAAAGCCCCTAAACTCACAAATCTGTCGTTCTGACTGGAGTATTGTGAAGCCGGGCTCTCCGTGTGCCCTTGGGTACGCTGAATCTTCATATATAAAGTTATAGGACCCTATAAATGTATTGGTTTTGCTCAAGGGCAAGTGTAAATGCAATGAAAGTTTTAGTGGCTTGAAGGTAAAGAGCGTTTTTGACAAATTGCTTTTAATTCTTCTTTTGTGGAAATGTCGCAGGAATACAGGCGCTCAAATACGTTTGAATATTAATTTTATATGTGAATATTTTAGATTGAGATGTTTGTACAGTGAATGAAAACCAAGCTCAATATGCGGTTCTACTGTAAATCCAACTCATCTCTTAATAAAGCATTGGTCAAAAAGGCATTCTGTTTTGGGACAAAGTTAAATAAGTGTGTGGATACATGGGACGGTCAGGGTCGATACTGCGGTCAGTCGCCGTCATAATGGCTCATAAATCAACTTTACCCAACAGCTTGGTCAATGTTATGATCCAAACACCAATAGCAGGAATATTAAGAGCTACGTTAAATCTAGAGCTGGCGTAATGCAGAGGGGTCTTCCTAACCGGATCGTTGCCGGGTGAATCTGTGAATCTGTCCTTGAGCAAGACACTACTACACCCACATTATTTATGAAGGATTGTGGTTGGTGTTTGATGTTGTGGGTGAACAGGCTGTTTTACCTCAGGCTTCATCAAACCCTGTTTAGGAAATATAGAACCTGAAATCGAACTCCATAAAAAAAAAGTCAGTGGTCAGTGTAATAATTGCCCTCATTAACCCAGTCCTCTCCTCTCAGACAGCTCATCAGTCACTGTGCTCCAGTGAGAGGTCCATGTCTAAACCAGGACTGGACAGATGGTCATGGATTTGGCCCAGCTTCCCGAAGTCTCATCCTGGTTAAATGAAATGAGCTCTGACTTTCTTTTTGCAAAAACAATGTCATGGAAAGTTATCTCTCCATCTGTGCTGATGTTTGAGTACATTTACTCTTAAGTGACTGGAAATGAAATATGATAGAACTCAGAAGTTGCTAATTATAGAAAAACATATTGAATGTCTCAATCTGTCGTGAGCCATGTGTCGTGAGCCATGTGTCGTGAGCCGTGTGTCGTGAGCCAAGTGTCGTGAGCCAAGTGTCGTGAGCCATGTGTCGTGAGCCGTGTGTCGTGAGCCAAGTGTCGTGAGCCGTGTGTCGTGAGCCATGTGTCGTGAACCATGTGTCGTGAGCCAAGTGTCGTGAGCCGTGTGTCATGAGCCCTGTGTCGTGAGCCATGTGTCGTGAGCCATGTGTCGTGAGCCATGTGTCGT
>JAVQKC010104922.1:0-12200 GCA_036025475.1 Philypnodon macrostomus | reverse complement strand
GGTACTATGTTAATGTGACTATGTGACCCTTAGCGAGTCTAAAGGTTCTTCCGATCCAAAGCATTTCATTGCATTTTTTGACCCTGTGTTGAATGTGCATATGACAAATAAACTGAAACCTGAAACCTGAAACCTGACCCTGGTCTAAACCTGGATTATTCTTCTCTTGCCCAGGTATAAAATTAGTATAGTCCTGATTTAGACTTCAGTCCTGGTTTAGACCTGGTTTGGACCATGAGAAAACACAGTAGAGAGCTCAAAAAAGTCAAGAAGGCATAATAGCCCCCCTTTAGGTAATTGAAATGGTAATTAATCATTTATTTGAACCTTAGCAGTAAACTCTGAGTCCTTTCAATCTGTACCATGTTTATTTGACCATCGGTACATGGCATGGCGTTCGTGAGTGACCCTGGCCTGAACCGGGAATATAATGGCCGTACTGTTTCTTGCCATCTTTCAAAGTAATGGCACTGTAAACCAACAGAGCAGCAGCCCAGCCCCCTTGAGCGGCATTGAATCAACGCTTTGGTATTTCGGCAACAAATTAGTGAAGTTAGCTTAAATATTGGGTCATCTGTCAACATGATGGGTGAAAGGGGGGGGAAAGGAGCCAATTTCGAGCTAATGTATTTCAATTAGTGGCTAACTTTAAAAGGAAAACGGACATCCGCATCTGGGGAGGGGGGGAAGGGGGGGTGGGATTGTACTGGGTGGTGGGTTGCGTGGTGGGGTGGTTAGCATAAATACAGCTTTGTGGCTATTAGCAAATTAGCGCTAATGTCCCCCTGGTAATGATGCAGCGGACAGGACATTGGATTTTGATTGTAAACTGGGCCTCCGATGCTCACAGGAAGTGCTTGTTTGTTCCGAGTAGTGCTGTTTCCTCCCGGGCCGGCTGTACTGTGCAAGTTTTTTCCACAGCGATAATCAGGACAGGAGGCATTTGAACTGTATGGGGGGTCATAGGTTTTGGAAGGGACTTTGAGGATTGTGAGAAAAATATTCCGGCAGCCTACTTCCAAAGAGCGGAACATTATATTTGGAGGCATAGAACTGCATTAGATGTGATTTAGTCCTGGTTTGATTGAGGCTTCAGTTAGTTCTGCTTTAGTCTTGGTTCAGACTAACCTTTGTGTAGACTCGGTTTAGTGTTTGTTTACACCTAGGATTAGTCTACTCCAGATTACTGCATGTTTTGATTCTGATAGCCCGGATAACAGTTTGGAACAACCACAAAGACCTTTAATCCTTCTTCAGACCTGGTTTAGACCTGGTTTATATCTGGTTTGATCTTAGTTTACATCGTTAAACCTGCAGTACCTGATCTTTTTACTTTGTATTTGGGCAAAAATAAATACTCAGTTAAAAGAAGAGCAGAGCAGAAGTCATCTCAGAAAAAAAATGACTTTGAGACTCTCTGTGGGCTGTAATATAATTTTTGTTTTTGTTTTGGGACATTTGTTTTCAACCAATCACACACTTGCACAAGACAGGAGCACTCAGATTGGTTCATGCATTGTTATTGTTTTTACCAAGATCTAAAATCTATCAGGAATAATGTGTGGAAGCTGATGTTTTAGTCCAAAATTCACAGCTTATTCACAGTTAATAAAACATTTTTGTTCAAGGTGGGGGTAAAAAAACAACTTCTGTGATTCGTCCTAGTTTGTGTGAGACCATGACAGAGTGTCAAAAAGCACATCATTCAAACTTTTGTTTTTGTTTGTCTGGTACTGCAACTTTAGGTCCTGGTTGACACTTTGTTTGCCATATACAGATTTTTTCTTCTTTCATGATAACAACCATTGTTGCGACAGATATTAGCAAACATATACTATGATCATGAAGCGTGTGTAAATGTGGATGTATGTATTTGTCAGTTCAAAGTGCCGACTCAACGGAAGCTTGTAACCCATGGATGAGATCACTGAGCGTCCAGCGAGGGACTTCCGGGTCCCAGCGGGAAGCAGAGGTGCAGCTGAGAGGGAAAGGGCTCTTCCCTCCTGCCCCCGCTCCTTCCTCATCCTCCTCCATGATCCGTGTTTTGTCTTAGAATTCCCAGATAAAGAATTGTTTATGTAACATCTCACTCTCCCGCCATAGCTGCTGCTGCCCCTTCCCCTGAAAGAGAGAGAGGCCACTGGGAACAAAAAAAATACGGGAATCCCCCAGACTTCATATCCTCTTGCCTTTAGAGGACAAGTGGACATCCATCACAATGAGAGAGAAGTGCATCTGCTGCTGTTGTATGAGTAGGACACAGACACATCTGTACTGTTGGTGATGGACCCTTTCCTGGACTATTTCTCATGGTGACAATTCCTACTTTCGTCAAAATGCAAAAAAAAAAAATAGACCCTGAACCAATTTACCACTGCCATAAGAGTATGTTTTGGTTTTTCAAATTGAGAGGATACAATCACAGCAACCACAGCATTCATGTAGTTACCATAGGCTTGTTAAAAATTGTACTGTATTTATACTAGCACTGTCAATCAATTTAAAATTTCAAACAGGTTAATCACACTTTTGAGCCATTGTTAATAAAAATATGCTCACACATTATATTATATGAGTTATATTTTGTAGTGTCTGGTGGCCCAAACCCCCTAATGCTGCTCCAGCACACTCAGAGAGAGTCAGACAGAGCCTCATTGCACTGGGCTGTTTGGGCAGTGCAGATCAAAATTGGTAGAAGAACTGTAGATAGGGCATCCAGACTACTGATTTCTGTTGTTTTTATGAAGATACAGCAAATATGTAGTGAGAAAATGCATTGTAAGACAGTTGGAGCAAGATTGTTATATTCAAAGCTTTGTTAATTATCGCACACAATTTCTCTCTTTCGGTCTTTGTAGAACCTGCATGTCCTCCCCATGTTATAATTGGTTATCTTCCACTGTCCAAAAATTCATTATTTTATTTTGTATTTCTTGTGTGAGTTCATCTTCTCTTCTCACATATTGTTCTCTTGTGAGCTCATAGCTATCCTTCTTCAACTACATTGGAATGTCTCTTTCACCATAGTGTACTTTAAAGGACACCTATACCAAATAGTTATTCTTATATTATAAGGAGCTGGGTGGTGAAATGGTTACATATGCATATAAGGAGGAGGAACTGGTGAATTTGAGAATTAGACAATTGTGCCAAGTGAATGAATAGGTTAGTGCAGTGGTTCCCAAACTGGGGTCCTGGGCCCTCTAAGGTACTGCATGGGGGTCCCAGAATGTCAACAACCAGTTTTTTAAAAGAAAAATTCAAAAATATTATTTGCGGTTTCCAATGTTAGTAAAATAGATGACTAAGTTACGTATTTTGAAAGAATATTTTATAGGGGCTGTTGACTTTGGAAATGGCTGGGTTAGTGAGTAGTTGTGTACACAACGCTTATGGCCCATAGTTGCTGGGATATTGTCTCCCCACCTATGGCAGGAAAAACATTATAATAAAGCCTATATCAAATTTTATGGTCTTGTGTTTGCACGTTACTTGCATGAACATTTCACACAATGCATTTCCACTGACCTCGTAACAATTCATGACCTCCATCACTTCCTGTTTGCACTCATCCACATTCACATGATTCCAATAGTGTTTGCACTTGACAGAGCCTAAATGCTGGGAAATATGAATGACACTATAGTGATGGATATTACACTGTCCTCTGTATGTGCCTTGTCCTGGGGGAGCCGTGACCCACGAGAGACTCATGTGACTGGGCCAGGGTCCACAGAGACAGGCCTATGTTTTCCACCACCACCACCCCCTGGATATGTCCCTAACGACCATTAACAAGCCAATAAGGACTTGTGTGACTGAGAGTGAGAGGAAGTCAAGATCATGAGAGCATACACTTCAGACTGTGCACCATTCAAGGTTCAATTATCAAAATGAAGTCATGTGATATATAGACTAGTCACAAAAAGGTAGCTGTTTTTTCTAAAATGCAATACAGCCTATAAAATGTCTAAATAGCATGCTTTTTCAAAATCCAATCCAACTTTATTTATAGAGCAAAGTGCTCTACACAAAAGTCAAGGCACATTTAAACACAAATAAAAGCACTTATAAAAGCCACAAAAGAAGATAAAGAACAGTCAACATCTCAAACAGAGTTAAAAGCCAAAGAGAAAAAAATGTGTTTTAAGAAAGAACTTAAAAACTGGAAGTGAGTCGACCTGTCCGATGTGCAAAGGCAGCTCATTCCACAACTGAGCAATGAGTAGTGAATGATCAGCCGACCCGAGAGAGCGTGTGGGGTTCTTAGGGCTGATGTAGACAGCCAGTGTGGGGAAAGACCATGAAGACATTTAAAAAAAATAATAATAAAATAATCTTAAAATCAACACAAAAACGAACTGGAAGCCAATGACATGAATATTTATATTTTGAATCTTGATCTACAGTGACCCCACTTTGGAAACAGAAGCAGCCACCTGTCTGCATTTATTTTACTACAGCCCCAAACTGAATCACCTCACCACCTCTAAAAACCATCGTCCCTCCTATGTTGGAAGTACACCTCATACCTTTATAGCTTTTGAGATCAGGCTTAAAACATGATCAACACAAATTGCCAATATTTATGCATGTTTTATTTAGCACATAGGTACCGACTGTTGATTTAGTGTTGACAAGCCAACCATGAGAGACTTAAATAAAATGACAAAATAGTGATACAAGAGATTTATTAGAAAAATTTTCCAGCAGGGAGAGACACTGATGATCGATGCATTGTTGAGAGAATAGTGTAGGTATAGGGCCGATCTCCCCCTGGAGCCTAGACACTGGAGGTGGCAGAGGAAAGGAAGCTTGGGACAATGTTCTTCTGAGCTGTGGAGAGTGAGATGACTGCTGATGGGATGTGATGGGACAGAGGAGCATGAGATGAGGTTGGGAGATGGATCAGCTGATCGGAAGGTGATGAGGTGGAGGAGGGCTCCTTGAATCTGAAAAACAGCTGATGAGTGGGAGACACAGGCAGCCTAAATATAGGCAGCTGAGCAATGATTGGCCCAGTGGATGAGGAAGTAGAATGTGATTGGCTGAGATGAAGTGAGCTATATATGTTTACCATTTTACTTTTGGCACCATAAAACATATCCCCGCCTGAGCGCACACTGACCTTTGGCAAGACACTTAACCCACCTTGCCCATGTATGAATGTGAATGTGTGATTGTGGTGGTCAGGAGGGGCCGGAGGTGTAGATGGCAGCCACACTTCTGCCACCGAGTGTGACTGAGGCGTGAATGAATAATGCATGAAAATGTGTCTTGTCTAATGCATAATTATTATAATTATTATTATCTAATATAAGCTTGTGGAGCTAGCAAACTTGTAGAACTTTAAGACCAGACAAAACTCCAACCACTTGCTACAGGGTTGTTTTTTGGGGGGGAGGTTAAACAAAGCCTTGACACTCTCACAGCCGAGCACACATGTTCTCCAAGGAGACATGTTGGTGGTGGTGACCAAAGTAACAATGATGTTTCTCTGTCACTTCCAAGTGGAACGAATGGGCCCAGTGACAGAAGCTTGTATCATCGGTTTTCAGCTCTCGGAAAGGATTGCAGCTCAGCATAATGGTTGAATCAAACAAATTGCTGGTAATATAGAAGTGGTTCTACATTGTTGAACAGTTTCCCATTAAGTTCTGGTGATCCAAGACTTGCAAATATCAAAGCCTACATTATATAATATTTTCCCATAGAAATGATGTGTTAGACTTTTACACTGCTTACATCGCAAATAGATTTACAACTTATTTTTGTTTTATGTTTACAGTACAGTAGCTATCTGATATTGAGTCATTATCATGTGGGTCCCATGTTTGCCTGTGGCGCTGCATTTGGATTTTAGGGACCATGGCCTAAGGACCTGCTGGTGGAGGTCAGTGAGTACAAGAAGCGACAGCTGTAGAAGCGCTGGGAGCTCTGACCGCCATCAATAAGGCATTTATAACCACTATTACAACCACACACACACACACACACACACGCACAGCTATCAGATACTTATCTAAGGGACACATTGTTTAGCAGTTTGCCGTCAGGATATAGCCCGCTGATTGAGAGTGTGCCTGGGGTTTGCCTGTGCGTGCCATTAGAGGAGTAACACATGACCCGAAATGTGATGTCGTTGTTCTGCTTTTAATGGCACAGCTGGAAGCAAAAAGAGAGGGTTGATAGTAGATTTTTTATCGAAGTTTCCTGGCCCTTGTAGAGGCAACATTTATAGAAAAGTGCTTTATATATATATATAGTAAAATAAAGTTGAATGTGCAGGACTTTTTACAGTACTTTACTTTACACACACACACACATATATATATGTGTGTGTAGCAAAGTACTGTAAAAAGTCCTACACATTCAACTTTAACTCACCTCATCCACCCCCCATCCACTGTGAGTCACCAGCAGCTCTTTATCCATACACCGTGACTCACCGGGCCTGATTAAAGGTAGCTGCCACTGCTTGTAGAGCTGAATTAGTACGTACCGAAACTCCAACAGCGGCTTTTCAACAGTGACCAAACCTCCAAGAAGCTATTCAATACAATAAAAGGCACAATAAACGTTCACACATTAGTGGTTGACTCCATTTCTCCTTGGTGGCTGGCTTGACGTTGGGTAAATAGATGTTGGGTAAATTCAGTTCAGATGCAATTACTTGACTTTTTACTCATCTCTGTACATTCAATTTTGTTGGTGGCAATTATGCTCTTACTGGTACTCAAGAGTCTTTTGTAGTTCCAAATCTTTGCTGGAAGCTTGACCTGGTGAGTTTTGTCCTGGTTTAGACATGATTTTGGCTTCTTCCTGTCAACGTGTAAACCTGATGTTGGCTTTGTGTAGTTATAATTTGATTCTGGTTTAGTCTCTGTTCAGACCAATTTTAATACAACAAAATTCATATTGGAAATAGAAAAATTTAGAACCACTGACATAGCAACACATAGCCTGCTCCAAGCCCCCTTTAAGTGGGCCGTGTCTCCACCACTAATCACCTTCATTTGGAGAAACAATTAGCAGCAACTTCTTCAAACATCATGAGGTAGCACCTTCTCAACGTGCATGACCTGTTTCCATTTATTGAAAGGGGGTATTTTTGGTGTCTTTAGATGCGGGACCCTTGGCTCCATGGGGAGGGAGTGGGGTCAGTGACCTGGATGCCCAAAGCGAGGTGTTGCAGCTGGGGTAGAGCTCTGGACAGGCATGGGCTCTTGATGGTGGTGAACAGCTGTTGTGTGTTAGACTGTCATCACGGTAATGAAGCAGGGGTTAAAAGAGGTTTTGGTTTGAATTTTGAGGCTCATGTTACATTACGTTTTACTTAAGAAGCTAAAGAGATGGTTATCGTTGATGGGGCAAGATAATGAATATGGGAAAATTGGATTGAACCTAGATTTACACAAAGTGACCTAATTCCTTCATTTTGAATCTGCATGTCTTTCTCATGTTATTGCAGTGAAAGGTTGTCTGTCATTGTATGCTTCTGTGTCAGCCCTGCGACAAACTGGTTATTGTCCAGAGTGTGCCCCGCCTAATGCCCAAAGTTGCAGGAATAAGATCCAGCCACCTGTGACCACTACCAGAAATAAGTGGAAGACGATAACTGAATAAAAATGTATCATCGAGGATTTGAATCGATGGGAATGTCCCGCCTATTCCAGAAGTTTTGGCCAATCGCATGCTTCATTCCTCAAATCAAGGATGCTCACAGTGGCTGGTGGTCAACATCATTGTCAACATTGAATTCATGGCGGGGTAGGAGAGGTAGTTTTATGGAATCTGACACAATTGCTTTGTTTTGTACATTAAAGATGCCGATCTCTATCTTGGCTACATACGGAAAGAAATGGGGAAAAAATTGGATTCTACAATACCTGGTTTAGATTTACTGAAACTGACTTCATCCTCGTCTCAAGCTTTCATTTAAATTCCTGTGGTTTTGGCCTGTGTGCCAACTTTACAAAGAGGCTTCAATGTATGGCACCATTCATTTTGACCACCTACATACCAAACACGCTAAAACAGCATGTCCCGACATCCTGGTCTACTTCGAAACCTTCATCACATCATCATGGCGTACTCGAATATCTAAGCTTTTCCCTGTGTCCCGCTTCTCACGGGAACTTCGGTGCCTTTCAATGCCTCACCTCTCACCACCGGACGGCCCGAGGTTAACCCCCAGAGGGCAAAGGCCATAGGATCACAGGGCTTGACAATGCCGCAGATTGTTGATTGTTGATGCTAGCAGAGACGGGGGCTAAGAACAGGTTTATGTTTGCACTGCTTTTGATTGTGTGGTATTCAAAAGAGGTTGTGTTAGGGTATGTAGTCAGTTTTGGTGCACCCTTGTGACATTGTGGTAACCTGGGCAGATGAAAACATAATATTTTTGTGGGGTGAAGGGGGTCTGGAATCTTACCTGTCCAAAGCTGACCAATGTGCTTCTTCAATCCGTATGTTCAATCGTTTGCGTTCAGAGGTGGTTGTAACTGTATTTGCTCCACCCTCTCAAAATCAAAACTTCTCTTCATTTATTTTTCTTATATGTCCTCTCTCTTCCAAGGCCACTACGCTATCTGCCTCCTAGTGTGCAGTGACTTGAAATGTCAGATGCCCTTCCTGAAGAACTGTCTAATTACTTTCTCATTATTTATTGGTCTTTTTCAGCTTTATTGACAGGACACCAGGGAGAAGAGTGGGGAGAGACTTTCGGCTAACTGTTGTGAGCCGGATTCGAACTCACGACATCGGGGTGAGCGTTTCAGGTTAGGAATATGGGCCACACGCTCTACCGACTGATCTAAACTGCAGGCTGCAACGCTCTCATTTTATCTATGCTTGGGACTGACACAAATCTTTTGCGGCTAAACAAATGACGTGATATCTATGCATTAGCTAAAAAAAATAATTTTTCATTCATTCCTATTTCCAATAATACTGCCTAGAGTCATTCATTCACTTGTTGGCATTTTTTAATCAGTGTCTTCAGAAAAAAACAAACCATTCCAGCCGATTCTCATAGATTTTTATCGCCATATCGCGCCCACCCCTATTTAGAAGTCATGCGTGGATCGGACTATACCAGGCTTACCAAGACCTAACACATCTCAAAAATACTCAAACAATGGGAAATGATAATAAAGGGACTGGATAATGCGTTGTAAATGATGTGCTAATTCAATTATAGCAGTCAAGAAAACCTTTGAAATAATGACTTTCTGTTAAAATCCTGGCAGTAGGGTATGTAGGTAGAACCAAGTTAAAGCCATTTCTAGGATATATTGCATTTCAGGAGCACTGTGCAATGTCACCTGGAAGTCAAATATATCTTTATGTGACAAAAAATATGTGTGTTGTACGTGTGAGAGGAAGTAGCTGATGGGCGGACCACCGTGGCAGATTAAACTTGATGGACTGCAGGCTCTCTAAGCTGGTGTCTTTGAGGTGTGTGTGTGGGGGGGGGGGGGACTCAATTTCCTCCCCCCAGCTCTACGGTGCTGTTTGGATTACTCGGACTAGGATCTAGAGGGGTGTATGACACTTCAAGAAAAACCACTGGTGAGAAAGTGAAAAAACTAAAACATGACTCACCACCAGAGGAATGTGGCACTTTCTCTGTCTGTGCAATCCAGTCTGTGCTGAAGGGAAGTAAAGCCTGTGACAATTGAGTGATTCACTAGATCACATACTACTGCTGATCTGCTGTAGAGCTTCTGAAATGTTTACATACTATTGGAAATGTCACACAAAATGAGAGCTTACTCACCCATTCTCCTGTCTTTAAGGCAAAAATCAATGCATATTTTTTTTATATAGGTAGGGTTTCAGACCAGGACCCACAAAATAACATGTTCCCTGAAAAAAAAATAATTACAAATGCACTGTGCTCCTGTACATAAATGCATTTGAAAAGCTTGTGTGATGCTTTTATTTGCATGGCATGTTTTAAAATACATTCCAGATATGACAGTGGCAATAGTGGTGAGGATGTTTTATGGATGGTATGTATTTCTATTGTAACCTTTATTCACTAGGTTCTTGTAGTTTTTATTGGCATTACTCCCTCCTGGAACTCCTGGAACCCCCACCACTTCGACAACTTAAAAAACTGTTAAGGAAGTTCATATACCTCTATATATAACTGTAGGCAGTAATTGTTGTGTTTTGGTGTTATCACACATGAACTCAGTTGTCCTTTTATATAAGTCATCATTTGTCCTATACACCCAAACCTGTTTTGCTAGATAAACCCAATTGAGTTTCCAATACTGCTGTCACTGGAGCAATGTTCCGTTTTACTAACCAAACCGGCTGGAGCAAAATGACTGACAGAGGATGAGTTAGCACAATATAATCTTAGACTTATGTTGGTGACTTTTGTAAAACATTTTAACTGCAGCCACTTCCACATATACTGTCTACATATACTCACTGGCCACTTTATTAGGTAGAACTACTTACCTGACTGTAAGCTCAGATAGTCTAATCACCCCATAATAGTGGATCAAGCCAATGGAGCTAAGTGAGGAAATTGATTGAACTACTCTACAATCTTTTTTTAAAAGATACAATATCCGGCGAGTGGCATTTTGTGGGCAAAAATAAACTTAAATGCCGTTGAACGCACAAGATGGTATATGCTCTACCTAATAAAGTGGCCAGTGTTTTTTTTTTTTTATTCCCTACAATCTCCTTCTAATGTGGCTCTATCTTGACCTAATCCTCTTATCTTTGAAGGAGGTGTCAGACCAGCACCAACTAATAATACATTAACTCCGTCCATCTATTGATAAGATCGGGGCTATTTGCTGTAACAAAGACACCATCCACTATAATTGCTGAACCTATAAGCACTTAGCCATGCTCGCAGTGACTGGATACTCGAGTAAGCCGTTGATTCGAGAGTTGCTGGTTTTAAAGGGGTCGTGTTCGGCCTCACAAGGAATGTTAATTACCCCTGATGAACTGTTTGAATGCTTGTTGGTTTGTTTGTTTGGCCTGTGGTGAGAGGCTGTGATGGAGATAGCAGGGATAAGGCTTAGTGAGTGTCAATGCGTTCAAGCAGAGAAACTAGTGGCTTTGTCTGATTGAACTATTGTTTCAGCAGAAGGCTATCGCTGCATGTGTACGTATACATGTACGGCCCCCCTCTAGTTCCGGAAGTAAAAATCCCATTCCAATCCCACACTGTTGAGTTCTATTCTGGGTAGGATTTAGTCATAATGATGCATGACACCCAAAGCACTTTACAATTAAGTGCACTGTTCATTCACTCCACATTCACACACTGGTGGTGGTAAACTACCTTTAAAGCCACAGCAGCCGTGGGGCACTCCCGCATTTGTGCATCCGATCACCGCCAAACACCATCACGTAACCACATTCACACTTAGGGATTTGACCAATCCTTCTAATACCGGTGCATTAGTTTAAGGGGCAACACTATAGGGACTTTTAGAAGTGTTAGAGAAACGCTAGAGGAGCTATTTTCTTTCCATATGCTGGTAACTATTTATGCAAACCAACTAATTAAAACGTGATAACAAAGAATATATAATGTCTTAAGGCTTATTTTTCCATAGATGATAATCACACAGTAGACTAAAAATACATGTAACTCTTGGCAAAAAGTCCAGTTAGACTTCTTAACCAAACTATGCCATCTAAGTTGTGCATATAAACACAGTAAGTGCGGCTGCTCACCTTTTATAATAGCCTCTTAAAAATAGAGGAATGTCTTTAAAGCCTCATCTTATTTTACTGGAGCTCTGACCACTCTATCATACACAGATGTCAGTGTGCATGTGTGTATGCCCTTTGTAGTATGGGGTTAGGGAGCAGTGTCCTGGGTCCATGGGTCAAAAAACATGTTATTGTACTTGGGGAAAAAGCCCCTTAATGAAGAAGAAGAATGAGGAAGAATGAAGGTTGTTTTTGCTGCAAATATTGAACTGAAATGGATTTGTAAAAAAAAAAAATCTATAGGAATATGTTAGCAATATCAATTTAAGAGGAAGTATAATCGTAATTAGTGCTAAATGGACCAATTACAAGCAATCTGGTAGTTTAAAGTGGAGCTAACCCCCCTGTAAGAGGCTAACTCCGCCCCCAGACAATTTTTAAAAATTCCACAAAAATAGGCAGGGCCGAAGACACAGAGGGGTACGCCCAAGTGTGCGGGGGAT
>JAVQKC010104870.1:0-26930 GCA_036025475.1 Philypnodon macrostomus | reverse complement strand
TAATCGAAGATGTACCAAACTCGATCCAGTTCTGCATCTTCATGATATGTACCTGTGTGCAACAGTTGAAAAAGATCCAGAAAAGACTTTTTGAGTTATTGCGTTCACAGTTTTGACCTGTAATTAATTAATTACTTAATTAATATTCATCAAAAAAGTACCTAAATCGATACAGTTTGGCGTCTTTATGGTATGTACCTGTGTGCAAATGTTGAAACTGATCCGGCAATTCGTTTTTGAGTTATCGCGTTCACAGCTAGGATCTGCGGACGCGGACGCGGACGAACACCGACGTGATTCCATAATATCGTCATTTCGCTGATATAATAACACAGGTTACTGCTTTACTTCATTTTTACCTCTGGTACTTTGGGCATAACTGTATATTAGTTCAAATTAGACTGTATTTGTTAATACATCTGAATGTTAATCAAACTTCTATGCTAACTTCTGACGTGGCCTATTTCAGCGACTTGGCGATCCATAAGTGCCCTTTACCCTTCCCTAGGACAACACTGGCCGGAGAATGGAGTGGACACAACGGGTCAGACATGTTTATTTAAAATCTCCCACTGACATTGTCCCCTTGTTTTGTTGCTTCTGTTACCGTGACATTAAGCAGAGGGGATTTACGTTATATTCCTCCAGGGCAGAGAGGACACCGGGAAAAGGGTTGTCATGGAAACGGACCCCTACAAGGCTGTCGGGATGCTTTAATTATTCAGGACCACCATCGCCGAGCATCAGCAGGACATCAACCGGGAACCGATAAAGAGAGTGTGAATGGTGAGATTAAAAAATTATGCAAGCCAGATAAAGTTTGAATAGAGTTAAACTGGTGCAGGATGAAAAACTATGGGGGCACTAGATTATTCACTGAGCGCTTTCATCAATAATCCACAAATCTGTGCCCGGCAGAAAATCTGTTCTCTTTAACATACTAGGGCGTATAACCTATGTCATATTACAGTATGGAGTTCTTCTGGTTCTAACTATAGCCTACATTAACACATTATCTTCTGTAATCTTTAGTAGGTGAGTCATTTTGATGAAGTTCAGTTGCCAGGTGATATATATATACAATATGGATTTGTGCTGGTTATAAGTAAAATGATATATATAGAATGTTTATTAGTATTTTCTCTGTTTTAGCTTGATCTAGTTGGTGAGATAGTTAGGCAGATACATTGATAGACAGTCTTTTTGTTCATGACAATTGAAGTGTATTTATGAAGATATGTCAGAATACTAGAACTTCAGCTGCCCAAAGTACTGTACACAACAATACAACAATGGACAAATAAGTACATATGTGTATTTGTATTCAGCAAATATATAAATGTACAATCCTATAACTTTACCTCTCAATAGAAAGCAATTGTGTATTTCTCCACTACCACTGCCCACTCTCCTGCACGCACTATTCAGTGTTGTAGCGTGTATTTTTAGACATGGCATTTCTTTAATTGTATTTGCACAGTTCAAAAGCCCATCTATTACATAATTAAAACTCAGCTGTAACCATGTGACTCTGGCATGAAATAAAATACATAGATTCATTCTTGTACTGTAAATCTTTAAAAATGTTAGGATTGGGAGAAACACAAATACACAGATGGAGAGAGAATACAATCAAAACCGCTTGTTTTCCTACAACAGCAGATGCCGGCATGTTAGAGGGTTTTTTTTGTGAATTCTCGTGTGTGGCAAATCGCTGGCAAGAGGTGTCTCACCAATCTGTCACATTTCATTTCCAGATCTATGCAAAGTATGTGGGAACAGGCTGTCTTTGTGGACCCAGGCACATTTTATGGACAAGCAGATCCTCCCTGAGCCGTATGGTGAGCTGTCATCTGCGAGGGCCATCCATATTTCTGAGTAGTTGACAGTTTTTACAACCTCCTTCTTGTCAAGAATCCTTCAAATACAAGCACCCTTAAATGATTGATCTATCCTGGTTGTCATTTGTAAATGTGTACTGGTGGAGTACATCTGATATATGAAGGCAGACTGCTGACAGCCAGTGTTTAACCCCTTTGCTCGAGTGATATAGGAGTAAAAGACCGCTCGTAGATTATTTTTTTACATGGTCTTAGTTAATAGACATTGCCCGGTGTGATCCCTAGAGACTCATTAAGACGTAATCCTCTTGGACACTTGCCAGGCCAGCATCTGACAAAAACAAAGATCTCATCAGTCTACAGCTGGACTTAAAGCTATCAAAAGATAAAAATGACATCCATGTTTTATAATATGTCATGTCTTAAGTGCAGGTTTACTTATCAGGCTTGTTGTCTTGCATTATTTATCAGCATCTCAGGAGATGAAAAGGAGGAACACTGGAACGCCAGAAGATACTTGGCTGCCCCCATGTGGTAACAGTGTGTAGGTGAACATTCTGGAAATTGCATATTTTTAACACAAAGCATCTTTATTGAACTGGCAAATGAACAATTTTCACATTGTCACTTATTTTAAGACAAAACTATGCATACAGAACTGACAATGTTTCCATACTATCTAGGAACTGGGATAAAACAACATTTACAAAACACTTAAATTACATACGTTGGTTTTGTGCAGATTAAAAGCCTCAATATAACAATGACTTCTTTGGATATTATTTTGTTTTTGCTGCGTTTAACAGAGTGGTTAAAAGGCAATATGGTTGGTGTCCTCCAGAGGAACGAGCTGACTGACATTCAGACACAATTATACACATATGGTTAGGCGTCACTGCTCAGTGGGGGAGCCCTGCTCACATCCATACACACTACGAGACTATGCATTTACATGTAGGCACCAAAAGCTTTTTACATCTACAGTTTAAACTAAGCATTTCCGCTTTAGTACAGTCATTTTGATCAATGCTGTCCATCATTTTTTCAAAACATATTTGGCACAAAGAGAAAAAGAATGAGGCAGATCAAAGGTTAAACATTCACTTCTGTATAAAAACAAAATAATAAAGTTTACAACAGTGCCGTGACCATGTGACCAGCACTGTGAAAGAATGAAGCCAAACATAAAGATCCAGTAAGTCCATGTAGGAATCCATTAAAAGGTGCTTAGACATTTGCAGCTGCACGATGATCAGAGGAGGCTTCCAGTTACTTTGTTCATGACGTTTATGAAGCAGTAAATAAAAGCAATGAAATGAATATAGTATTTTGCCAATGGTATTTCTCTATCCCACAAAAGTCAGATTTTTATATGTAACCATTTTATTTCGAGTAATAACATCGTTTAACTATGCTTACCCATTTACTTATACCGCTAATCCCGCTGTAATAGCAAATAGGAAATTGTATGTGTTTTTTTGTTTTTTAAACCGGTTCAGTCAAAGGTGATGTATTGACCTGTTTATGCATTAATATCTGTTTTCATTCACTGTTGTAATATAATGTATCCATAATAACTTTGATATATTTATCTAGTTGCTGTGATTACTTTGGGTTGTAAGGCAAAAACAGAACAGAAAGTGCATTGAGTCATCTGCCCCAGGCTCACTTGAAGATACACACACACCACACGCAAAAAACATTCTGATCCAAATACCATCCTCCATGAAACAGTAAACATCTTTTTGATCTGATAATAAATTAAAAGTTTAGAAGTTCACATTCATCAGCTGGTTGTGTGTACAGTTCACATTGGTCATTGTATTCCTGTGGCTGTTTTGAGTAGCTCCATGTCACTGCGTGTTGTAGCTCCAAGCTGTGGACATCCATACGTCTCCAAAGCCAGGGGCAAGTATTGCTCCTGCACCCCCAGGAAATCATCCCCCTGGCTGGCCTGAAGGGACACCCACGGAGGCGGCAGAGGACCATCCTTAAAAGCCCACAAGGCCACACTTTCTATGGAGAAAGGGAGCAATTAGGGCACAGACAAGACACATACTATTATTTAAATAAAGTAACTGATCCCACATACCTTTACTATTGAGATCAGCAGCTTTCGAAAAACCCAAGGAGACCAGGTATGGAGCTAAATTGACCAGGCCGTCTAGTTTCCCTCGTGTTGCCATGAGTACTATTGACCTAAAAGACAAAAGATGTATAGTGTTCTGTTCACAAAATACACACATGGGCTCTGATTCCTAGTTTACTTCTTTGGTATTCCAGTTTTTAGATGCTGTTCCATCTTGGTGTCCATCTTTCCAAACAGGTTTTTCTTGAGCACTTTTCCAGAGCAGGCATCCACAGAGACCACGAAATACCCAGGCTGAGAGAACGGCATGGTCACCTGATTCACCTGGCAGGTAACAGGAAAACATGGATACAGATTGAATCCCCGAATCCAAAAAGTTGCAGGAATACCAAATGTTGATGATTCTGTGTGTGGTCTGCTCACTGTGATAAAGGAGCTGTTGTCCCCCATCTGCTGCTCTTTGCTGCTCATGGACTTGACTTGGGTCTGGAGGTAGGATGTCCACGGCTCACTGGAAAATACAGCCTGAGAAATACAAAGTACACATGTTTAAACTATGGGGGGTTGAGCCTATATATATAGTGTATACTGTATAAAGCAAGCAGTGGGTACCTGTTTAGCACCACAGTTCTTGCATGGCTCAGTATTTGGGGCTGGCATGGGCACTGTAGCGGAGGGTGGTTTTGCGTACTTAGGGTAGGCCTTGGCCGTACAGTTACAAGTCTGTTTGGAGTTAGAGGCGGCTAAGACTTTAACTCTTTCACATCCTTTCACTGAACAGTAGCTGTGTCCCTCTCTGCTGTGTCGTGCCCGAAGGTAAATCCATAACAGACTACATATGGTGAAGATCACAAAAAGAATGTGTCAAATAATTAACATTACAAGAAACAATTGATCCTTTTTTTTTACTTACCCTACAGTCTTATCAAAGTAGTATTTCCTTTCTGTTGGACTTTTTTGCAGCTCTTCGAGGGACGACACAGTGCCATAGTCAGTGGGGTCATCAAATGTGTTGCTTTGACGGTCATTGATGTCAGCCATTATCTGAAATGTTGTGTCTGGTTGATAACACAGGCCAACAAGAACCCATTCATCTCTAAAAAGGAGAGAAAAGATCCGAGTTATAGCTAATAAAGTATATATATCTTATTAACAAAGACACCTACTATCTTTTTAAACGTTTGACATATTGAGTGTTTTATCCAGACCTTGGTTGTTGATGTTTGATACCTATATAGATGTATTTTCTTTAATCAATAGGGTTGTGAAGCAGTGACAGAAAATAGAGGTTAGATTGGGGGAAGATATTCAGCACCAGCCAGATTTAACACCACACTGGATGTATACACTGCTGCCAGGGGACTTGTTGACAAGCTGCATTAACAAGCACTAATACCTAATATGTACCTTATAAAATGGACAGAGTAACTGTGTGCATTTTTACTTAAAGTGGAACTAAACACCTGGGTCAGGTCCATAGTAAACACACAGCCAAAATTAGCTACACTAATGGGCAGCACCAGGTAGAGACAGAGGGTTTGGGTGAAGGTTTATAAATCAAACTCCTGATTCACTACAGCTGTGCCTCTAAATGAGACATAGGCCTATCGGAGCCTGAGGGCCGGTGACATGTAGACATCTACCATAACACATTTTTGACCAATGGGAAAATGTTACTGCAGTAGCCAATGTTTAACCTAAAAGGTGTTCATTTTGTGTCAGGGTGTAAGACACATCAGTACATTATACCTCCCCACTGTTTTACCCTGCCTTACTTTGTGAAGATCACACACCAGTAGCTTCAGTAACTCACTTGTCAAAGTTGATCAGAGACAGGACGACATCTCTTGCTGCAGCGCCGCTCCAGTGCAGTGTGTAGCTCTTGCTCATCATCAGAATGGGCTGGTATTGTTGTGACAGTGCCCCCTGGCTGTTGATACCTCTTAGTACCAGAGGTGAGTTTGGATATTCATCAGAGGTGATGGACACAGTAAGGCTGGGGGCACCCCGAGTTTGGATGTACACCTGAGAGCAACATGAACATAGGTAAAAAATACAAATACAGGGATAACCAAACACATGTAGAAGATCTCAATACCTGAGCGTACCGACCGCTACAAATCACCCCATTCCACTGTGGTAAACTGATGCAGCCAGGGTGTTGAATTAGGAAGTTATCAGCCCTTCCCACATATGTGTCTCTGTAGCCTGTTACTGAACCATCAACATCGTGAAAGATCGAGTTCTTATCTCCATCCAAGTCATTTCCTTCAAACCACTCCCCTGGACGCCCAAAGAACGCCCGAAGTTTCACCTGGGGAGATTATAGAGTTCAGTATCAGTGGTCGTAAAAAAAAAATCCTTATTGGAAACAGATATTAGAAATGTTTGTGAAGAAAGAATTCAATTATAATCCAATGGCAAATCAAAGTGAAATCAATTTGTAATATGTGAATGTTTGAGAGCCAGTGTTACTAGATTCAAATCAATATGCAATGCATTCACTAGAGGGCTCCAGAGGTATACTGACGATTGATACAAGCCTCATCTCTGCATGGGGTCTGCCTACTCATCCATGTCTTAACAGTAAAGCAACAGAGCTAACTTTTCAGGCTAGCAGAAAATCAGTCACCACACAAAAAATAATAATAATAAAAATAAATAAATAAATACATCATTAGAACTTTAGGGCAAACGTAGTGCATTATTAAAGCTGTAGTCCAGAAGTTTAAAATAATAATAATAATTTAAAAAAATCAAATCCACAGTTTGTGCGTTACAGCCCACACACGCTAATGTGATGTTGTTGTAGAGGCTGGGAGAGGGACTTGAGTAAAACTGAGACTAGACTACAGCTTTAATGGTCAATTTAAAAACGTGATATAATGATGTATAAAGTATAATTTCTTTAAACATGTAAAGATCTCTTATTCAAAAAAAAATCTTGAATGTACCACTGTGAGTTACTGTTACGTACAGTGGAGTGAAATGCGAGCTGGGACAGGTTGTTGCGAGGAGTGAGCTGCCAAGTGTTCTTCAGGTTGAATCCAACTGCACTTGTGTTACCCTCAAAGCTACGAAACGTACACTGTGTGAGCCGTATGGGGCCATCATAAATCTGGAAACCCCGGATGGGAAATGTCCTGCAAAATATTCATGGTAATGCAGCATTAAAAAGAGCTATAGATGGATGTAGAGTGAAGATAAGTTGAATCTGCAAATATTTGTCCGAAAATATTCTTCTTCTTCAAATAAGTTTCTGACCATAAAAATGGTGGTCAGAAATTTGTATAAAAAATATACAGAGGGTAACTTGAATGTACCATAATCCTATATTCAAATCATATCTGTTCATTTTAAGCAGGTTTTCAGCACTTGTTGGCTTGTGTGTTTAGGTCATAACCATCTTCCATGGGACCCCATGCTGCTGTTTGCACATACCTAGTTCTGGGCAGTGTCCTTGGCTTTCCATCCACTCCGCCTGGGCCCCAGTATTTATTCTGACCGCCATGTGTCCCTCTATTTCGACTTTCACCCACAAATAGTGACTGTGTCACCTCCTGGCTCGAGCCTTCGTCTTTAGGATAACTTCCATCACTGTAAAATGATTGAAATGCGTAGGGTATTATGCAGTCAATTTTAATATAGCTAATCTGGTCAATTATTCACTGCAGGGACAACAGAACGATTACATTTGAATTATGAAGTTGACCATTTAATTAAATTCTTACCTAGCAAATGACAGTCCTACACCATTGTCTGCAAAACTGTAGATACAGATACAGAATAAAAGTATTAGTCCTTTGCCTTACAGTATTGCTGGCCTTACATTTTTAAATACATTTTATTCTGACACACAGAGTCTTACCCAGAGTTCTGAATGACTATGTCACCACCTCGGATCCATGCTCCCAAATCATTATTCTTGAAGGAGATTAGTGTGTCAATTACTGCTGACACTCGAGGGAGGCTAGGATCAGCATTTTCATGGGGGCGAAATCTGTAAAAGAAATTACATATACAGTAAATATAAATACATATACATATATATATACATACATATACATATATATACACACACACACACACACACACAGACACACACATATATATATATGTCTATATATCTATATCTATATCCCACAAAAGACTTCCTTCACTGTGATACTCGTATGACTAACTCCACATTCACACAGAGTGTGGTCAGCAGTCTCAGCGGACACGTAAGATTTTTTCCATCGAGCAGAGAGCAATGTTT
Organism: Philypnodon macrostomus; assembly: GCA_036025475.1. NCBI lineage: Eukaryota > Metazoa > Chordata > Actinopteri > Gobiiformes > Eleotridae > Philypnodon > Philypnodon macrostomus. The sequence goes on along the minus strand of JAVQKC010104870.1, from coordinate 18,742 downwards.
GGGTAAGGTGCTGGAGACTGGAAACTCTATCTGTGAAGCCCTGTTTTCTCTGTCAACAAAAACCCAAAGGAGCTTCCATTTAAAAGTGGTAGTACAGTAGTCGTAAGGCCCACGAGCTTAGCCTTAGTCAATGGATATATCGGTCTTGCTGAATACTAAACTATTGCCTGATTTATTTACCGTTATTGGCAGTGGCTTTGCACAAATTCATTAGTAAACCACAAATACCTAAATATTTGCAGAGTGTAACATAAAACAGTGGAAATGATAAATCATCTTGAAGGCAAATTCATACAGACACAGCATATGGTACACGTCTTGTAAGTGACCCTTTACATTCATACATGGATTTTATAAAAGCATATTCCACACACAAATTACTTTAAAAGCCAGTACGTGCAAAGTGATCTTAATATAATTTTTACAAACCTGGCGTTGTTATCTAGACACAGATATTCCCTAGGGTCAGCAGCAGTTGCATTGGTGGTTTTCACTCTTTTATCAATGAAGAGGCCAGCCTAGAGAGAAGTAATAATATCTCTTTAAGTATGTATGGTGCTGCAGGACAAGTGTGTTACTGTCAGCCTAAACATACAAGATTACCAGTTTATTTTAGGCGTGTGCTAAAAATAAAACCACCTCAATTTAAATCTTAAGCTAACATGCATGCAGAATCAGTGTTGCAAATAAGGATGTGGGAAACATCTGTGAATAATTTATAAGGCTATAAACAGATAGATTAGGCCGCATTCATATTTGCCCTGAATTGTAAGTGTGTTTCTCTGCAAAGTTGTGCTCCGAGTAGGTCCAGTGGTGAACCAGGTTTTGGCAAATTGCAGGCTGCTCGGACTGGACAAAGAACTTACAGTTTACCTGTCTGACGTCATTACACAACAAGATACAAATGTGCAACCGAGCTGTGTCCGTGTGTGTCCGTGTGTCCGTGTGTCCGTGTGTGTGTGTGTGTGTGTGTGTGTGTGTGCGAGCTTGCGCGCGTGTGTGTGTGTCCGTGTGTCTGTCCGTGTGCGTGCGTGTGAGCATGTGTGTGCATGTGTGTGCATGTGTGCGCATGTGTGCGCATGTGCGTGCGTGTGTGTGCGTGCGTTTGAGTGTGTGTGTCAAAATACTGCATCTTTCATCACTGTATTGAACATAAGGACTTCATATACATTTATAATAAAAGTGGATTGCATACCTTAAAGTTGGAGTGAACACGGTTATTATAGAAAATACCAAGTGGGGTGAGCTCTGCTTTGGTTTCTGGTACCAACCCATCAGAGTCGCCAGTAGAGGAGTTGTGAAACACAAACCATATGCCAGCATCCTGCAATGGCAAAGAGTAGTCAAGGGTTAATTGAACTATAAATTTACTTTGTGACAGTATGTTAAGTGGTACTAAATGGGAAGAAATACATTTCCTGTGACATGGTGTATTGACAGTTGAGAGAGGCAGGAAATCACTAAAGGACAGAGTGTAATAAAACTACTAGGTTTTTTAAGTCCCAAAGAAATGGAAGCTGGGTTAGCATATTTATGGGGGCTTAACAGCTCATAAAAGTCTAATTCTATGGTTATTACCTGCAAATACCTTACAAATACCCCCAGCTAATATGACGCACAAGAAGTACCCTCCCCACAGTCAGTACAGAAATTAAAGATATGAAGGCAACTCAATGTTAAATCCCATTTTTATGACAAACCTGTCTCCTACGGTAGGTACAGTACATAATGTGCATCTTATATAACATATTTGAGTACCGGTATTATTAAAACAATGTATTAGAACTGTGAAAATGTGAAATTATTGAATGAGCTGATGGATTTTTTATTTATGGTGTATGTCCTGTTTGTGTTTTTTTGTTACCAGCCAAGGAACTACGAATGTGAATAAGCTGTATACGTGTATATACTGTACTGGTGTTCATTAATGTGCATTGTCCCTTATAAATAAGGCTGGTTTTATTACCTGTGAGCCAGCCGCTGCGTTGCTGATGAGGTTGTTGTTGGGGTTGGCGATCCAGAATGTTGAAACCGCTCTGTGTAAAAGATCCCCCAGGACACATTGAACGCATAAAAAAGTAATGTCTTTGGCACAAAAGAAACAATAATGACAGTGTAGTGCACAGATAGGAGCCTTCGAAGAATTCAACACTTCACTTTAGCCAACAAAAACACCTTGGGCTATTATACAGGAACTCACGCAAGAACAGGCAGATATCCTGTTTTAAAGGGGTAGTCTGTAAAATAAAAAAAATGCTAGAACTGCAATATGGTCTACCATGTTCTATGATGTAAAGTAGGTAATCTGTCATAAAAAAAATATTTGACTTTAGTCCCTCCTCTGGCCTGTACAGCAACATCAAATCAGACTACCACTTTGACCAATAGTAGTCGAGTTTTACTTTAGTCCCTCCCTTATCTTACATTGAACAGGGTCGGTTTTACTTTTTCCTATTTTATGGAACTTACGGACTACACCTTTAAGTTTGGCTAAATAGAAGAAATGCTATGAAAATGCCAACCTTACAGCATATCGAAATTACAGTGATTATTGTAAATTTGCATCCAAGCCTTTTTTCTTAGACCTGTTGACATGGCTTATATGTATCGGGCTTAATTTGCTAGTTGAGTTAAATGAGTCCTAACTTTGACTTACTTGCATTCAGTGCTGGGAGATGGTGTATAGCCCTTGTACACTTTGTCCTTTATGCTTGTGCAGAGTGTCTCATTGCGGTCAGTGGGCAGCAGAGTCCCTGGCCGGGTTAGCATGCCGAGGTTGTGAAAGAAAGTGTTACGTTGTTCAATGCCATCCTCCAGAAAGAAGCAGTGGCCCAGGGTGTCATAACCTACTGTGTTCTTCACCTGGGCAAAAAAACAAAGAGAATAATAATACATTCTTCACCACAAAACCACCTAAAATATATGTGTTTTAGGTTTACTCCCTTTAAAAGGACCTCAGATTCCTTCATATGCACAAATCCATCCACTAATAAAACTTACAGTGTCAACAAGCACAGGGAGGTAAAGCAAGAGTGGACAATGTAATCGGAGTGTTGATGGATCACAAAGGTTTCAGGAAGGATGTTAGAAAGATTAAGCTCTCAAGGACTATACTTGACCCAACACTGTTTGATGTTATCAGGGAGTCTGCATCACTAATGCAAAACAAGACCATTAGTCCAACACAAAGAATCTTAGCAGATAATGTACCATATATACTACATTATTGTGTTCTATAATACAATGGTGGCCCCAGTGTAGTCTTCTGCTGCTGTGACTAAATGGTATTGATTAGAAGTGGCAAGTAAGTGCAGGTCATCTATAGATTTCATAACACAATACTAACGAGCAAACCATTGGTGGCATGGACAGCAATACAGCGGGAAAAACAGTGGTGTATTGAGAGTCCGTCTACATATGTGGGCTCCCGGTATCCTCCTCTGCGGTCCACATCTCCACACATGTGAAAATGCAGTGGGTAGCGACCCTTCTCTCTCTGCTGGCCCATATTCTTAAGCTCCACATGGGAAAGATGCACTGAGGAGAAGTTACCAAGGATCTGTTGTGGAAAAAGAAGAAATCACACATTTGTCAATTTATTATACAAAACAGATACAGTACAGTGGGACGCCAAAACTCAACTAGCTACAGCATAAGAGTCATATTTTCCCATATGTACAGTTTATAAATGTATTATGAATTCCCCAAATCCTTGGTGGATTATGAACCAGAGTTTGCCTGGCAGTCTGCTAGTATGAGTCAGCAGCAGCTCAGAAGTTATTCATTTTTATAATCTGAAGTCACCCAAGCACAAATCATCTTTGATCTGTGGCATACAAGCAAAACAATAGAAATGACAAGATTAATGGAGGACTTCTCATTTATACTGTATATGGCTCTCTAGGAGGTCTTTTTGTGGGTATGGCATAATCCGCACACAGTCTGGTTCCCGTTAAGAAGATATTGGCCAATCCCTCAAAGCTACAAGTCACCCATTGCACTGACAGACGCACACAGCATAGAGCTTCCTTCCCTTGTCTCAACTGTGCATACTTTTGAATTGAACTTCTGAATTAAACCCTTCTACTTAAAGCTGCACTACCCGATTTATTTTCCTCCTTGTATTTTGGCAAAGATAATTTTTTAGTTATTAGTACAGACTTTGAGGTCACCCGTGGGCTGTTTTTGTTTTAGAGCTGTTTAACCAATCACATGCTTCCACTGTGCAGGAGCACTCTGATTGGTTGAAACATTGTTTATTTATCAAGAATTAGAATCTATCAGGAATAATGGGAGGGAGCTGATGTTTTATTACAAAATGCACAGCTTTATCACAACTATTTTTATTTTCTTATTTTAAAGAATTAAAAGTCAACTCCAGATTTTATTCCCAGACTTCCTGGTTTGTGTGAGACCGTGATAGAGGGTCGCGAAGGAGAGCAATTAGGAAAGAGGAGTGTCATTCAAACTTGACTTGGATGTCTTCTGCCAATGTATAAAGTTTTGATAAGAAATTAAATGTATGTGGAAAAACCTAAATGTTTAACATTAGTATATACTTGATTATATATATGTAAAGGCATAAATGAAACAAAATATTGGGTTCTAATAAATGAACACATGCCAAAACACAGAACAAACCTTGATGTGGCCTCCAAAGGTGTCATAGTTAAAGAAGTGGCACATGTTTCCATAACAAGACTCTTCCATTTCACCAAAAATCACAATATTTTTGGAAAGTAGAGCCACTTCAGCGCGCATATCAACCCCATCTACAATCTCTCCAACATGGTTGAACTGGGGTCTTCCTATAAGCATACATTTAGAACATAACATTACACATGGCACAATACACATTAACTAAAATCAAAACTAAGACATAATGTCTTCAGATTGACCACAATGAATTTAGGTCCATTTCATGAGCTATACACACAAAAAAAACATTTAAATTTAGGGGAAAATAAAGATCCCAGAGGCTACAGCTGCTTTGTTCAATACACCCTTCTCTTCATAGAGGGAGTGGTCTTTTTATGACAACATTTATATGAAATCAGAAAGTCAAATGGATGTGGATAAGGAGTAACATGCAAGAATGGAACATTTAAAGATGGTGAAATTATTCTTTTTCAACGTACTGCAAGCCTGTAAAACATTTCTCACCTTGTATCCTAACCTGCCGGCTGCTACAGTGAGGGCAGGGCAGCAGGGTGAACTCTTCAGCCTGATACATGGAGTAGTCAGTACTGGCCACAACGACCTGATCTCCGGGTCTCCATGTTTTCTGTACTTCATCCTGAAGATTTAACACCACCTGGTCAACAGCATCAACCTGGAAGCCCGAGATGGGAAAACCTGGGAAAACAAAACAGAAAATGTGAGTTCTAGACACAGATAGACATACTCGTAAAATACAATATTATTATTAGGCCGGAGCACCACTGGTGGTGTAGGGACTCTTGTGATCTGAAGCAGCAAAAGTGCGTGAAGCACTCACCAGTGTATAACACTCACTCACCTCGTAAAGCACATCAGTGCATATAGAGATGTAGTGGCAAAAAAAACACATTTATAATCGGTAAGCGAAGCACTCACATTTACACAAATCTACCATATAGATATGTGGGAGGAAATCTGCATAATTATAATCACTCAGAATGCACAGAAGTCAATGGGCGAAGTGTGCGAGGTGTCACAAGATGTGTGAGTGTGAATGTGTGAAGCACTCACACATTCACACTCACACCAAGTACGAAACCACCAACTTCATCTGTGGTAGGAAACATTATTATCATGGTTTAAAATAGGGGGGGGGCATTGACTCTTGATTGATTATTCTTACCATTTTTCCATTCACTGTAGGCAGTGACAGAGAAGCCCACTCCATTGACAGTTGTGAAGTTGCGTCTCGCCCAGGCCTTGCCTCCAGTGTCATGGTTTTCATGCTCCTTTACATCCTCTGAACATGAGGAATTACCACCACCGACAACAGAGACCAGAGCCCAGGCCTGTCTGCAAAAACAAGAATGAACTCTTTAGATAAATAATAAATACCGCTTATTTATGATCACTTTTTGTCACATAGCTATAATAGCACTTCTTCAACAAAGAAAAGTTTGAATCTGAAATGCTAATAGGTTATAGTGTTAAATTTGAAGATTCTTCAGGGCTCAGAGCTTAAAGGTCAGAATCCAAATATTATAGAAACTCATAGCAAGGATTTAGGTGGAGCTGCATAAGCCCTGAGGTCACATAGGGACAGGGTGTGTGTGAAACCGTTCACTCTGACACTGACATTTCAAATGTCATACCTTTTGGGTGACTTATACAGTTACATCCTTCTATGAGTTTAAAAACAATGCATTATTATTATTAAACCATGACCTTTAAATGCACAATGTCTGTACATTCTTGACTTTAGCTGCCACTATTTCATAAAAACATCTAGTGACCCAAGTGTGGTTACTATAATGCCCACACTAGTAAGTTATCATTTCTAAAAAAATATTCCTAGAGTCAGATAACCCACAGTACCAGAGAAATCCGGTTTTATCATCACACTGTAAGTGATAAATATACAGTGGGAACACATTCTAACAGGATCCATCTGGAGAATTGTGCTTTTCTTGATAATTTCTGAGTATTCATCTTTACAGTACATGGAATAACACCGCTTGTTTTTTGGGGGGTTTTGTCAGAAATGTTAAATGTTAAATTGTCAAAATAAAAACAGACATGAGTTGATCTAAGGGAGAGTGGTCTGCTGGGTACTGGTGATTTAAAACAGAGGGTCAGGGCACGAGGCAGGAAGAACAGATGACAACGCTGGCTGATCTACAGGAAATGTTTGTTTGTTGCTAATGTTTATTACCATCCTAATTTGAGTTATGAGAGGCTGTAAAACGCTGAGAGAGATGAAGAATGTTGACAGCACAACAAAACTGAAAAATGCAAGTGTTGTAATGAATCATTGTTAAATTTGGGAACTTCACATACAGTCTAAAGTGAAAAGTAAAATGTGTATATATATAATTATATTTTCTTTCTGTAAACTATAAACTGGATTTACATTTGAGCAGATAAAAGACCTCTGTACTGCCTTGGCACCAGCCCCCAGTGGTGAAACATGATACTGAAGAATCTAGTCTTGCACTTGGCTTTTCAATCAACCATGGTCCATTGAGGGAAACATGCTTGTACAACTGAGCAGCAGTAAGAGAACGCAAATTCAATGTTCCAATGTTGTAAGGCGTGTTTAGTCTTTTACAGAGTACTGCATATCCATAAAATCAGCTGAAGTGCCACATTTTGCGCAAAACCTGGAAACACCCTGTCCATTACCCCGTTATCCGGTACGTGCTTCCTGTCCTGGCAGACTACGATTCTGCAGAGTGAAAACAGGAAAAGACGAACCTAGAAGTGCTTTAGGGACACATTTAATCAACCCCAAGGGAAGAAGAATAAACAAACACTTAGAGGCCCCCCACACCACTGAGAACCATAGCAAACTTCAAAGGACTAAGACAGAGGGCAATAACACCAGCGGCTGTATCATAAATCGAAACACAATATACTATTACATGAAGTAGGGGCCTATAGGAAACACTACACTGCAAACGGATACAAGATCATCACATTCACAAAAAGGGATCATTTACCTGTACTTGAGGTCATAGACAAAGCTGCTCCCGAGCCTCTCTTCGAAGGCCTTCTTGGTTTCATCTAGAAGACTTTTCACAGCAGAATCCCCCACAGCTAGTGCTACAATACGTCCCTCTGGTAATGACCTAAGAAGCTGGGTGAGCCTTCGACTGTCATTTCGTGATTCATGTGTGTCATAGCGATCAGACAACAAGACAGCAGATGTGTCTTGGTCCACAACACGTAGGTTTATTCCCCTGCTAAAGTTTCGTTGAAAAGCGTGTCCACCTGTGGCCAGACCAGAAGCCGGGATGGTACGTGTAAGCAGGGACCAGGAGATCCTTTCAGTGCCATGGAGTTCGAGCGTACCCCCACTCATGACCCCGATGAACTTTTGTCCAAAGACCGGGACATCGGGAAAAGCTTGGTCGTCAGAGCGGCCTGTGAGAGCGATGGATGCGTGGGAACGGTAGCGACATTTAGGGGCACCGATATGTAGGGCTCCACCATCTTCTATGAGGACGTATCTAGTTCTTAGGGAGATGTTTTTGGAACCATCTGCATTGTCGGCAAAAACTACACGACCTGAAAATTGACAAAGACGTGCCAGTTACTTCAACAGTTACAATCATAGCAGTGGATTAGTTGATAATGCATTTATTTTGCCTTGATTGCACCAGGAGCTCTGAATGAGATGGATGTATATAACCAGTTCAGAATAAAACCTATAGCGGTATTGGAATTACTGGTTCATTTCCTCCACTTATTCCCTTACAACTATGGGCCATAGGCGGGTACTTCCTGGACAAAGGCCGTTACGCTCACAACCATTCACTTAAATTCACCAGTTCTCGTAAAAACATGCAAGTCATTGGACAGTGGAAGAAAGCTGGAGTAAGAGTAACACAACATTCAGTAATACTGGAAGGACTAAATACATTAAATAATAAAAACATTTCAGCACCACATAATGTTGTGGATGATCTCCATTTTTGCACTCCACTTCAAACATGAGCTTGTGATGGTGATGCAATTTTCTCCATCACCACTTCCCCTTCTTTCAGTACACTTAAGTAAATGGATAAAGCAAGACCTAACACTACTTGGACAACAGAAATCAGTGGTCTTCAACTTACCTCCTGACTGGATTGTTAGTGAAAGAAATGTAGCAGAGGATTCCAGTCTAAATAAATGGCCCTTTTTGACAACAATGGACGTGTCTGGTTGATGACCTGGATTCCAGCTGCTGAGATATGGGCTGTGGTCTGGACAGTTCTCTGTAAACATGTGCAAAACAAAAATGTCTTATTAAAGTTGTTAATATTATGTTAATATTGAACATACATTATTGTGTTTTATGCCTGTGTTAAAGTAGCTTTCAAAATGATTCACTTAAGGGTTAATTTGTGTTCGATCATGAAAGTGAACAAGTGGGGTGGATTTGGAACATCATCTGGAACCAGATTACATGATCATGATCATGATTACATGATACAGATTACATGACTTAATAACTACAGGATCTTCACCCGCTTCTTTTGACCACATACTTTGTATTTCAGAAAGTGATGAATATAAACTAAATACTTAAATACCATACCATCCCTGCTTAAAACATTTGCCCAGTATTGTAGGTTGCATTACTCACCATCTAACACATCATGCTTGGAGAGGCTAAAGATGAGAATAAGTGACAGAAGGAAAGTGCACATGGAAGCTCCAAAACATATGAGTGTGTTTTTTCTTCTTTTTAGACTTTGAAGGCGCTCTCTTTGGTGGTTCTCTTCAGTACGGTTATACGAGACCCGTCTCTGTGGGGGTGGCCCGTGAGGTTTTATTGGTGGAGGCGGAGGAGCTTTCGCCGGTGGTGGCGAACGGACTGGAGCCACGCGTCCGGGAACGTAACCAGGCGACCTCGGGTGGGTGCCATGAGGCGGGGCCACAAAAACTGGATATCTGCTCTGGCCATCGCTCGTCGGCATGGTATACGTGTCTGCCACCTGAGGATACAGAAGGTGAAAATTATCTGACATAACAACTGTCCCGGAGTCTCAAAGTATGTTATGAGAATATAAAAGTCCAAATTCAGTTCTAAATTAAGACCTGGTTGAGTCTCTTGAGAAACCAGAACTTCTCTGAAAAAAACTGAACTGCTGTCTAGTAGTAGATTTTTCAAATATTGCCAATCATGTTATTAATGCGATATCCAACATTTTTCATTCTGCAACGGACCACAACTTTAGAGTAAATGAACTGTTGGTCAAGTATTTGTTTTTTCAAGTCACTAAGAAAAACTAAATGATGACGTTGAAAGCAGGAAGAGAACACTAAAGGAGCATTAAAAGCGAGTGGAACAGTAGGAGGCATAGACTGACTCTGGGGAAACACACAAACAGCCTTGAAGTATCTCACTTGTGTACCTCCTTCTCACGATCCTGGGAGTCGTTAAACAGACTATTAATCTACTTCCTCCAAAGCAGCCCACTTATCCTCAGGCTGTTTTCAATTGGATACAGTGACACCGGCCGCCGCTGCTCTTGTCCATACAGGGGGCTGCGAGTACTCAATCACTACTTTCTCCAAACTATGTAAACAAAGCTAAAACAGGTGGCATCAATTACAACTCCAATCTGATAGCAGAAAAAAGTAAAAGAGTGAGAGATGAACACCTGCACATTGGGGTAAAGGAAACGAGAGCAGAAAAAAGCCGAACATCCTGTGCCACAAAACGAGTGATATTGCTTAAATGCAGACGATGACTTCTGGAAGAATCCATGCAGTAATTTTCCAATAGAATCATATCCGTTTTGGTAACACTTGAGGATCTGAAACACAGTACTCTCTACTTAATACTAAAAAGCTCCTTTTATATCCAGTAATCTTTCTGATGTGTTGCCAGTTTACATAATCAAATGCAGAACGCTTTGTATCCTGCTTTTTGTTGCCTTGTGCCAAAGTTTTTGAGGTGTGCTACTGCCACCAATATCAAAGTTAGCTACTTCATCAAAAGGTGGGGAAAAAAAGATATATTGTTTATGGTATATTTTTTGATTTTGAACATTCTGATTTTACATATTGTCAATTCTGTTGTCATGTTGTGATCATTCGGGAGGTTTAGTAGTAGTTGGGTGTTTGCTATATTCACAACCCCACAACAACTCTCACAAATGACCATTGTTTTGTCCAGCAGCAAATTAGTCATTATCTCAGCCCTGTAGCACAACAATGCACTTTGACGCCATAAGGACTAGCAAACAAAGACTCACTCATCAGCCATGAGGTCCACTTACAAATTGTACCAACTGTTGTCAAAGTATGTTGAAGCCTTCTTAAAAGCAGAAATCTCCTCAATCCAAGGTTTATTTTGACATATTTGACCTGCTTTTCTTCTGCCGACCGGTGGTGTTATTCACATTCTTGGCCATAAAAGGGTCTCCTGGCTGCTCTCCTGCTACTGGCTGTCATGTGAAATCTGGAAGTGCAGTGGACTTACTCACCTAAGGGCTGATCAACATCTGGAAATGACCACAATCATCACAAGGTTGCATTGGACCTCGAAGGCAAGATGTCATAGTGCCTGATTATTGGAGCTACTGAATATCAAACAGATGTGGGAAAACCCAGACATGTTTCAACTGTACAATCATCCATAAAATCGATAGTGGCACTGGAGAGAGTAATATGTGTGAGCTGTCCAGTTTTAAGTTCACATGCATGTACCACTGATGTTAGAAACAAAACTTCAGCACTTTCAGGATGTGTTTATACTTTAAAAAGGTCCCAGATTATGCAAAATCGACTTTTCTGAGCTTTTTACTATGTTCTTTATCTACCTCAAAGTTTTATTTGGGCATGTTAGAGTAATTAATTATGTTGTGCCATAGTCCTTCCCAAGAACTGAAAACAGATCACCATTTATAATATCATTAATTGGGGCAAAACACAATCTGCTCCTGCACCGTCAACAATTGCACCAAGAGAAGCATCACCATTTAACAGCATATTTCATTGGAGAAGATGAATGTTTGGCTGTAAGGGCGTCTGTCGAGGCTTTGTTTACATCCCCTACGAAAGTAAAAAGTGGTTGGAGTTTCTTTGGAACCCCCTGAAAACTGGCACAAATGGTGTGTTCCTGTCTTAAAATAGGGACAGGTGAAGTGTCTAATCACAGTTTCTCATCAAGTTCAAGTAGGAGCTCCACAAAACCTTTTGTATTAGATAAATACTAGATGTTTGATGTGGCAAAATGTAAAATGGTAACCTAAATGTATCCAAATATCCAATAGACCCTAATATAGACCCTAATTCAGATAGAAGCTACACAATATTTCAACAAATTATGGCATAACAAATATATATTGAGGTTAAAAATGTCTACCTCACAGAGCCACAGGGCTAAACCAGGACTAAAGCAAATCTAAACTAGAAAGTACTCGGAAAACACAGACCTCCACCAAGACAGACGATTTCCATAAATCTCTCCCAAAAGGAAATTTTATTTAATTGATCTTTGTGTAATTTGTGACCTTCCCTGAAAATGTCATTGACGTCGGTACAGTACTTTTGAGTAAAGTTGTTAACAGACGAACGGACAAACCCTACCGAAAACAGTACCTCCTTGGCGGAGGTAACCAGGATAAGAACAGGTCTAAAACGGGTCTAAATCAGGTCAGATCTAAACCGATACTAATAGAGGTCTAAACCAGGAATAAACCAGGACTAAACCAGTACTAAACCAGGACTAAACCAGGACTAAATCAAGACTAAGCCAGGTGTAAAATAAACAAGGACAAACCTGACATTTAACCAGGACTAAACAAGGTCTAAACCAAGTCCATATCATAGCTACAGTGTGTAGCCTATGTATGTCTTAAGGATTAAACCTGAACTATACCAGTTGCCCTGACACACACCGTATTCCTAAAAATCTGCTCACGAGGTCAAACTAATTTCTCTGAATATACAGAATAGGCGAGAGACCTGACTTATCAGAGACATGTGTGACCAATGAATGTCCCTACACATCTGTCTATGGATCTATGGAAGTACTTTTGATGACAATAGGTGAATCAGTAGTTCAACATAAGTCCTTAAATGCACTTGTAGACACAAAACAAGAGGAAATCCTAGTCTTACCGCCACAACAAAACAAGAAATCTGTTAGTGTATTTGTTATAGCTGAACTTTATAGAGAGCAAACAGTCGGGTTCGTGCAGTCCTTTCACCCCCAGCGGCGTACGGGCGTACGGACACAACGTAAAGCACCAGAGAGCTCGTACGTACCGCTGGTGAGACTGTGCTGCCCCGCTTCTTATTTCCATCCACTTTCCTCAAATCCTGGTGGCCTACCGCTGTTGGTGTGAGACAAATGAAGCTTTCACCCTTTCACTTGACTTTTCGGGTTCACTTATATACAGTTCTTTCTTCACATGGTGTTTTTTCCGCTGTACGGCTGTCTGTACAGTCGGTCAATCAGCCAGTCCCCTCACTGAGTGAAGCAAGCGGGCGCGGCTTGGGGGAGATGTGTTCATGCGACATGGAAAAATTCAGCTCTAGTTGAAAAAGCGACACCAAAGACTGTCTGTATTTGCTCCGATAACAAAACAATTCATGGCTAGTGCTCTTGTCAGTTAGTAGAAAAGAGTTCTACGGTTGATAAAGCCATATTCCACCTTTTATTTTTATGCTGGTTTGAATGGCTGTCCATCTTATTTACCCCTCTCTATATTTTCCGTAAGCAATTGAAAGACACGGTGATAAATTAAGTCTAAATATATCTCGTGTTATTAAAAAACATGTAGTAGATAATATGGAAGAATTATGCTCTTGTTTGAGATTTTTAGAAAGGATTGTTACATTTTCGAGGTACAGTGAACGTGCCATCAGAAACAGCAGAAAGCGTGGACAAAAAGAAGGACACAGTGCCCCCTGCTGGCCGTGTCCACTGCAAACAAAACCAAGAAAATCCTGTTCTGATGATATTTTTAACTCTATAGTTCTAATTGGAATAAGTAATACCCGAGCCAATGAAAAGTAGAGATCTGACAACCCTTAAATCTATGGCACTGTGTAATACACGTTCTTTTTATGAGCCCGTTATTTGGACACTCATCCAGGGGCGTAACATCAGGCAGTGCAACTGAACTGAGGCTCAAGAGGTGGAGGGGCCCAGTGGGAGACAGGGTCTACTCTAAACCAATCTAAACCAGGACTAAATAAGTTCTAAACAATTATATAAGTTCTAACCAGGACAAAAACATGTCTTACCAAAGACTAAAAACTGTAAGTAAGGTCTATACAGGACTAAATACAATCTAACCTAGGACTAAATCAAGTTGCACAAAATCAATCATAAAGACAAATAATTTGTCAATGTAGAAAGAACATCACAACAGTTATAATAGGTTTGAGTATTTTATTATTTTTATTCATGTTAAAAGTAGTAAATATTGTTATGACAGACTTTTTATATTATTTGAATATGCTATACAAAAATCTAATCAAGCAATCGGAATAAGGGTCATGATGTAAAAAACTTACATAGTCCTAAATAGACTGAACAATAAACAGAACTTGGGGAAAAAAGATATAGATATAGAGAGAGCGAGAGAGCGCGAGAGTGAGGAGAGCGCGAGAGTGAGAAGAGCGCGAGAGTGAGGAGAGCGCGAGAGTGAGGAGAGCGCGAGAGTGAGAGAGTGAGAAAGCGCGAGAGAGAACGCAAGAGCGAGAGAGATAGTGATAGTAAGACATAATTCAAATGTGATTTTATTTCTTTACTTTTAAAGAATTGGACCTGAAGGTGTACAGTAGCACCAATTAATTCAACAGATTATTATCATTAACATAATTTAACTTGGTAAACAACTTCAGGCTCAAGTATACGAGGTCACAAAGATGCCTTCGGTGAGCACAAAAAAAAAAAAAAAAAAAAAAACAGTTATGCTAAAAACAAAAATTACCAGCCATCTGTTAACATGCAACAGCACTTGTAGTCACTGGTCTATGACTGAGCTAAGAGATTTGTCAGCTGGCTCATATGTTTGCTAATTCGAACACCAGTCAGAAATAACAAACATACAGATAAAGATAAGACTAGAACAAAACATCATGTCTCCAATTGAGGCTTTTAATGCTGTGGCACGTATCTGTTAAACTAGTATCTTTGTAGCATAAGCAGCTAAGATGAAACTGCACTCCGTTTCAGCTTAGAATATCTATTGTTTTCTACTATTAACAGCCTATTAAATTACCATTGAACTTCAGCCCCAAATAGCATCCTGCACTCACAGTAGTATCAGAGTACACATGTTTACAAACAGCTTCTGGCATCTAATGTAATATTATAATCTTAACATCTGACTTCATGACCCTCAAACCTAGACTTTATCACTGGTACTTTATCAAGGCAAATACTTTCAAAGTGAGGTTACCCATTTATTTATCTCTCTCTTCCACAGGCTTTTTATTTCGCCTATACAGTAGATACCATCTTAAACAACATACAGTGGTCAGGGATATAGTATTCACTCCCAAAACTCTCTATACAAACAACAAACTGCTCCCCATTTTGCATTGCATTTGTTGAAACACATGGTACAACACTTGTACCATTGGAATACATCACATAAATCATTGTGTATCTGAAACATATATGTTTGGCATCACTGGCACAGATAATGTAACACTACAGATTCAAAATGATAGCTGGTATGTGCAAATAAGATTAATATATAAAAGAAACTACAGTGTGCATGACTAAAGGCAGAGTTTGTCTGGTTCAGTTCACATTGTCAAAAAAAACTGCAACAAAAAAACATTTTAGGAACATTGCAAGTCTTAGGTACAAGACCTTGACTTGAGCTGTGGACCAGCTCTTTTTGAAGGCAGAAACACTCCTGTTCAAACTGCAACAATGTACTAGTTAAAAACAAAATGTGAAATCCGTTGTGTGGATTTTACTTCTTAGAGCTGCCAGAGATGGAATGGCTGATATGTTGAGGTGAACTGGAGCTTAGAAAGGAGGTCCTTGATGTGAATGTTTGCCACTAAAAATTAATTACTACTTTGACACAAACCCCAACGTGATCACTTTCGTAAAAGTCTTTTCAAGTTCTTAAATATTCAAAAAGCCATCTTTCCATCTTCTTCGTCCACCTCTTGACTTACAAGTTGACAAGTTCATGTGACACAAACTGTTTGAGTCTCTCCAGGTATTGTCCATAGAGCTCCACATCATTGTGTCCCGCGCCCTCCACCCACAGAGGCTCTACCGGACGCTGGCAGCGCTCATACAGGGCCAGCCCGTGGGAGAAGTCTATCACCTCATCCTCCGTACCATGGATCACCAAAACTGGAGACGTGACCTTGGAAATTTTCTCAATGCTTTGGAGGAAAAAAAGAAGTAATGTCAGGTAAATGTGTTGAGAAAACATGAGAAGTACATTAGCTGACCACTAGAGGGAAACCAATGTACTGTATCATAATCCTAATCAAAGTCTTTCGTTGCCAAATTTTCCCAATTATTACAAAAAATATAAACAATTCGTTAAAATGTAAATTGTGATGTTCAGTTTGTGATACTTCTAGTCATGTGTTTATTGTGTTGACTCACTTTGGAAAGGCGTCAAAGCAGTAAGTCTTCTTGGTCTCAGGGAAAGCCACTCTCATCCCAGAGGTGAGTGGTGAGTGGAGGATGACTGCTGCACTTTCATATCGAGAGGCCAGGTCCACAGAGGGTACAGTGCCTATGCTCTGGCCATACACAATCACATTCTCAGGTCGGATGCCATATCTGAAAGACACATATAAACTGTATTTAGGAACACACATTTACATTTCTGACAAACAATATATACCACTATTTTTCTTGGCTTTTACACAGGCCTTTTGTAGTTATGAAAAGCAGCTCGGCCAGGGAGTCAATGTTATAAACCCACTGGTTTCTATGGAAAAGGTCTAAAAGAAAATTTCCCCCATACGCTGTTCATGAGCACACCTGTGAGCTAAAATGGTATATTCCTTTAAACAACGTCTCCTGCAGCAAGCCCACCCTATTACAAAGACTCATGAGCCTTGAGTCTGTTGCTGCTTTTCAAATCAGTGTGAAAAATAGTGGTCCATAGTCCCATGACAGGAAAATGGGGAAATAAAAGTAAGGCCAAACACAGTAGGCGTAGTTTGAGGCTAAATGAAAGAAATCCTGATATTCTGCAGCTGATTACGAAGAATGTGACCTGCTCTGGAGTCAGCTGACCGCCTCAAACTAAGTCGAATAACACCGCGCACACACCATGCAGGCAAAAAAAGAGCCATAGCAGCATATCAGCAACACAAACGTGCTATTAAAGGCTCTGTGACTAAAGCCTAAAATAAATGTTGTGAAGATTAGACACATTACATGCCACATTCTTGCATATACAGAAGCAGGCAGGTGTGGTGAGTTACAGTAAACTCTGACATAAATAATAGAAAAACACAACCTTTCATTTCTCGTCAGGTGGCATTTACAAGTATAAATAGGGGTGAAAATACTGCCAAAATAATGGCATGAGGAAGTATTACTGTGTTGCCTGGTTTCCTGTATTTCATTACTGTTCATGGTAGGCCTACTTTCAAAATGACCAAACATACTGGGGTTTCAAATATTAGTCTTTTAACCAATCAGACCTATTTCAAAAGGCAAATGTTTATGCTATCAGCTAAGGTGCCTCAGCCAGCCAATCACAAGGCTATGCACTCCTGGAGGTTTCAATATTACACAATGTCATCAGGTACACAAGGAAGTCATATAGTTAATCATAGGCAGGCAAACCTAACTTGAAGTACTGGTTTGTTACCCAACATTACATACTGTCCGTAATGGTGTAGAATGGTGTTTGTGATCTATGCTAACAACTCTCATGGGAGGCTGAGCTATGATGGAGACACCAGCATCTCCAGATCCACTCACCCCATGACAGGCCCTGACCAACCCCCCACTAGCCTACAATTTACTCCATTGCATTTCAGCCTGAATAGACCCACCAGGCCATGGCCAGTGGTGCTCCATGGTTACACCCCTCCCCCCCAAACCTTCATCAATTTAGCCTGTTGACACAAATCCAATGAATTATGCATGTTCCCTTGTTCTGGCTCCCACTCCCTCCTCCTCAGTGCCCACCTCTTGCTCTCTGAGGACCAAAAATATTCCCAACCCATGCTGATATATTTTAAGATATCCTGAACATATGTACAAGCATTGTAACAGATTAGTGGGCCATCTGCAAGTAGAGCAGGGGACCCTTTCGGAAAGCTTTACTTTTTAGCTGTTTTTTAGCTGTTGTTGTAAGATTTCAATGAAAGATAATCCAATGTAATGGTAGACTGTAAGATAGCACACTATTACAAACATGAAATATACCATAATCTTCAATGGCAACATATGGATACTCCTAATAGGGTTAAGGCAAATGAAACTAAATACAATAAGAAGTCTGAATTTGACACAAAACCATGACTACATTTGGTCTCAATTAGGACTAAATCAAAATTTGATATAAGGCTTCAGACAATTGTTTTGACAGGGTCTGGAAAACCTTAACATTAATGTGATATTATTGGTTTCAATGAGTAATTTGTTTGTATTGTACTCAATAATACCCTTTTTATGGCAGTAAATGAATACGGTACACACAGAGATGGTATGGCTATGTTGATGAGCTGCAGTTACAGGTGAATGAGCACACTGCAGCCAGCTGTGAACACACAGGAGCCATTGTGTGTCCAGTCTTTTTGAGCTGCCTTTATTTGTCAAATAAAGCACAGCAAACACATGTACTGAAAAATTATCTGTTTCTAGCCTTTGTCCCCGAAGTACAAATACTTTAAAGAATAATATCTGTCTAAAACGGATCAATATGTTTGACCAGGAAGTTAGTTTTTTTCCTGTTGGTTCTGATCAGCATCATTGTGGTAAAGGTTGGTTCAAACGCTTATTGGAAATCAGTTGCTAGGCTACAGTTCAATATAGGACTACCCACATTGCTTGTTGCCCGCCGGCCCGGGGGGGGGGGTGTGGACGGGGGGGGGGGGGGGGTAGGGGGGGGGGGGTGGTGGGCGGGGG